>CANNZV010003256.1:0-36180 GCA_947561585.1 Caprella mutica
ATTGCCCCACCATAATTTTCTATCTGAATCATAATGATCATTGGAATTTTAATATGAAAATAAAAAGTGTTAAAAACGTTGAAAATATATATAGAATACATGCTGAAAGAAAGATAATAGTGAAGGAAATAACGATTGTTTATTTGATTTAAAGTACTTTAGTAAACTCTATTTAATTACCAAATTTTGTATTAAAGAGGCTCACCTGAAATAATAAATTCTTGGCATTTGACGCTATAAATTATTATATTTACATATTATTATTCTTTCTTCATTTTAGACATTTATTCATTGTTAGTCTCTTATAAATTTCTAATTAATATTCTCACTCTGCTTTACCAAGCCCTAAAAGCCCGAATATCTTTTGGCACATACCTACATACCAATAGTTCACTTCCAGCACCCCAACTCGTTAGAGGACATGAGATGAAGGCTGCAGATCTGTTTTAGTAAACTGCAAGCAGAACTGAGTAGAAGATTCTTGGTTCTCTCCAACTGAATTTAGACATCAATGGAGATGTTCAGGAACAGAACAATTCTGAGAAAAGGGACTATCACCTGACGCTAATTACATCCTTTGTCAGTGAAGATGGTGTTTGCAAACCTTCGTACAAGGTGCATACAGATTAGAAATGAACGGTGACTAGGTAAATAGAAGGAATGTAGGTATAGTAAATAGCATCATAGCTTTTATCTGTAATTATTATCTCAGAAGAAGAGAAATGTTCCTTACGATTGTTATGGATAACATCACAGAATATTCTTTTGAAATCATTATTTAATATTGTTCAAAAACAAATGGATTATTTTGATACTATTCTGTTTCCATCATCAGTAGGTAATTCCTAGAGTAAATTCGATCTAAATCTATTTAGAGTAAACATTTGGAGAATTATTAAATTTATTTGTTCGTTTAACGAGAAAATTCACACATTTCAAAATACAGTTTACTGTTAAGATTTACAGAATTCAAATAAGAAAATAAAAAATTTATCGGGTATTTAACAACTAAAAATATTTGAATGAGTTAAAAAAAATGCGTTTAGAGTTCGCTATCTGCATTTCTCCTGATAAATTAAAAGGAATTTCTTATAAGAGGATTTTGCATAATTTATTTCTTGATCATTTTCTCTCAATCTATTGAAACTTATCTTCGAATATTCTTTGGTAAATTACGAGAGAATATTCTAGTCAGTATAGATGGTTTCGAGACGTGTGATGCTGTTATCGAAATGCTTCTAAGATCAGAAGCAATCGGTAATGAACGGAATATTCGCTAGATCGGATTTGTCAGAAGCTATTAGGCGGATTTCGTTTCGGTAATTCGCTTAATCGTGAAATGACTACTTGAGAATGGTATGAATGTTATTAAGATTAAAGGAATGGGAATTTACATCACAATTTGGTTTGTGATGTATTTAACTATCGGTAGCATTGATAGTAATTGATCAAATTCGAGAATGGATTTAATTTTAAACTATCTTAATTATTTTAAGCCTAAATTATGTTTTTTGACTGGGTGAGCCAACATCTAAATGTTAACATTTTTTAAGAGAGTCTCAATATTGATTTGCTTTTTATTTGGCAAACTTTTAAGGGAAATTATGTCTTTGTGAAAAAGAAAATAGGTCCATTTCATTTATTCATGGTTAGATACATTTTCTTTTCTGACAGTTGCATCGAAATAAATTGTCTTTTTATATCTAATTACTCGATATTTACATATTTTGAATTGTCTTAATTTCTTGAGATATTTGGCCCCTTTTAGTGGTTATAGAGATCAATTTCAATGATTATTGTAGATGATTATAATCTTTTTACACTTAAAATAATCATTCTCAATGTCATATTCTCAATTTGTTATTATAGCATATTGTTATTTTTACTTCAGTGTTTAGATTCCGTTCAAATGAGAACAATTAATTTTAATAGTTCAAGCAAGTGCAAATTTTTGTGATTAAATATTTATGACTACGTTTTTGTGACTAAAAACAGACGTTTTGTCGAAAGACATTTCGTCGACAGGACGTTTCGTCGACAATATCTTTCGTCGAAAAAATCTCGTAATGAGATATCAACACACTCAAATGTTACAAAACATATACTTTAACACACTAACGATCAAATTACAAAAAAGGATAGCTATTGAATAAATTTTAGTCGTTTTTTTACTTTAATACTAAACCAGAACTACTCGACAGTACCAAATTATTGTAATTTGAAAAATTGTATATACACGACAAAAAACATAAACTGTATCGCACAAAATAATGAAATTAATTTGAAATTTAAGAAATATGTTCACACTTACACACACAAAGAGCATTCTTAAATTGAATTCTTTGTGTATAAGTAGCCTCGTGTCACAACTGCCTATTAGTATACAGTATGGGCAACAAAAATGCTTCCTCTTTTAAAAATACTAGTAAATCGTTAACCAATGGACGGAAAATCTATTTCTTGGTCTCTATTTCTCTGCCTCTTATTGTACTATTAACAGATAAAAAAAATTTCAACTGATGGACATAGTTTATGAACAGATAAGCAAAGAATGAGGATGACTATTTTTGTCATTGCGCGAAGGTTATTCTTAGAGCTAACTCTGTGATTTTACTTACTAAAAGGCAGTGAATAAAAAAGGAAAAAAATAAAATGATAGACATTTTAATACAGGGTGTTTACACTTCTTTCTTAGAAACTATTTGGAAATAGAACAACTTCAGTGACATTTTGATCTCATCGAAGTTTTCACTATGAATATTCGTTCTTTGCTTGTTCATTGCATGGTTAAGGCTCGCTTCACACTTGCATTTTTAACAGCGCGGAAAAAAGCTCTTCCTAAAATGTGTTCACACATGCGTTTTTTTATCATTGAAATAAAAATTTAATGTGATTTTTCCATCATCGATAAAAAAAACGCAAGTGTAAACACATTTTATGAAGAGCTTTTTTCCGCTGTGTTAAAAATGCAAGTGTGAAGCGGGTCTTAACCATGCAATAAACAAGCAAAGAACGAATATTCAGAGTGAAAACTTCAATGAGATCAAAATGTCACTGAAGTTGTTCAATTTCAAAATAATTTCTAAGGAAGAAGTGAAAGCACCCTGTAATAAAATGCCTACCATTATAATTTTTTTCCTAAGTAAAATCACAGAGTTAGCTCTAAGAATGACCTTCACGTAATGACAAAAATAGTCACCCTCACTCTTTGCTTACCTGTTCTTAAACTCTGTCCATCAGTTAAAAATAGTTTTCATCAGTTAATAGTACAATAAGAGGCGGTGAAAAAGAGACCAAGATACAGTTTTTTCGTCCATTGGTTAACGATTTACTAGTATTTGAAAAAGTAGAAAAAATTTTGTGGCCCATACTGTATTGCCGTGTTTGCTTGGGTAAAGGTCTCCTTTTGAGTATTTTGAGAATATTAATAATAATATATTAGTTCTACAATATTAGGAAATAAACTCATATTTTTATTGGTGATGAATTTTGATATTTTTTTCTTACATGATTATAATTTGAAAATGGTAAACCGTTTCATTTTCTAATTTAAGACAACTACTAAGAATCATTTTTTGATAAAAAAAGTAATCTAAAATATCGATAAATATTCTAAGGCAGTTTTTTTTTATAAAATTTTGCCATTCAATCTAGGATTATCACTCAAATATCATACACTTGCAGCAGTTTAACAGTGAGCATTTACATACTGATAATGGCTTGCCAGTAACAAAACCAACTATATAAATCTTATATTATTATGAAACGTAAATTATTGAGAGGAAATTGTTTTAAATTTTAAAAATAAAAAACGTAACTTGACCTAAAAATATTAAATTGCTTTAAAATAATTTGGTATTATCGAGTAGTTTTGGTTTAGTATTAAAGTTGATAAACGATTGAAATTAATTTAATAGTTTCCCCCTTACCATTATTCTATTTTGTACATATTGTGTTTTGTAACATTAGAGATTGTTATTATTCAATTTACGAAAATTTGTCGACGAAACGTCCTATAGGATAGAAACGTCTAGTCGACGAAACGTCTGTTGGCGAAATTTCTTGTTGATGAAATACCTTTCTTCGAAATAACTGTCGACGAAACGTCTGCACACCAAAATAATTGACTAAATTTTTGTGACTAAGCGATCTTTGCAACATACATAATAATAGAACAGTTGTTATCTATCTTATTCTTATAGCTTTCATTTCTCCTTCTTGAAAAACAAAATGATCGAGTCATATTAAAATAGCTTACGTAAAATAGCTACAATTCTGTAGACTCATATAAATTACAGTCATTACTTAGTCTACGGTAATTGCTAAGAATATTTAACTTACTTGAACTTTTAGATATTATATATTATAAATTAATAGTTTTGTTTATCGTTCATTTAAACTGTAATCATTATTCACATTTTAATTTCATATCTGAATTAAAATACATTGAAGAAATTTTTTCAAATCAAGTCTTCATTGTATGAGCTTCAAAATAAATTTAAAATATATTTAAAATTAAGTATTAATTTCAAATTTCTCTCGTTGAAGATCTGTTTAAATATTTTATTACTGTTAAAACCAACAATATTTAATGTTGAAAAAGTACCTAATTTCAGAAAATAATATCGGCTTTTTTTCGCATTTTCTTACAGAAAAATCTGAATTATATAACATAACGGTTATTCAATGTAAGATTCAGCAAAAAATTCAGCAGACATAATAATTTGATCAGCTCCCCAAGAGATTCAAATGTTACATTTTCACACATCACTAATCCTATTTCTGTAGCATGTTGCTATTTATTTATTGTACAGAGAGAAAGGATTAATACTATTATATAATAATCTTTCATTGATATTAACGAAATAATTAAATGATTTAACTTAATTCTACTATATATTATATACATTTTATGTTCTATAATTTGGCACAAAATGGTCTAAATTTTTTTGGACCGCATTATTTATAATGAGGTTTTGTAAAATTTACAAAACTAACTCTTAATTTTATTTTATTTTCCCAATTTTTTTATTGAAGGTTTTTATTGAAGAAAATATATTGATGAAGTATTTACTTCGTAATTAATTAAATAGGAAAACATTCAAACTTAACCGTCACTCTCCAACATTTCTGTTACATTCAATAGAAGAACAAGAAAGCTGGATGAGGTTTATTTCGTAGTATCGTAAATTAAATGGTAATCAGGTTATATTTAGATACATTTTTAGGAAATGAATGTTTTTTCTAAGGTAATGGTATCTAGCTACCGGTAAATGTAGTCATTGATGATATGACTATCAGCTTTGTTATTGTTTGGAGTTATTGCGAGAAATTTCAGTTATTTTCTTTATTTGAAATTCTGAGGATAGAAGAAATATCGCAAGGATAACTTAAATTAAATATTATATTAAAAAATCTAGAACTAAATTTGAAATAGTTTGTGATTTTGTAAATTAGAGCGGAGAGGTTTGTTTCATATATTAACTGCGCCTATTATCACATTGTGATAATTTAACTTAAACTATTAATTTGTACCTTTTTTCTAACAAAAATTATGGTTGACTGTAAAGTAGAAATTACCAGATGCAAAATAAATACCGGATTACAATTTCTAAAGGTTATCATTAAAAAATACATTTAAATATGAATATCAAAATGTGTTATTTGTGGGTACCTATAATCCCTAATTAATATATTTTGATGATACTTCGGTAATGCTCATATAAACTTATTATAATTTCCCTTAGTGATTTAAATTGCTTCTGATAATTGTAACCTTACCCAATTGATTTATATACCATAATATTCAATTCAGTTCAGGAATATTATTCTCTGAATACTCTATAAAAGCAAATTATTTAATTATTAATTGAGGTAAGTTAAATTATCTCATATTGAATTAACGCTAAAGTGGCATGGAAATGATTTAATGTTACTTGATGATGGCAATTAATTTCGTTTTTAATTTATAATTACTTCAATAGGATTAGATTAATTCATTTATTATTTCAGTCTTCAATCATTAAATCATATTACATGAATCATTGTGTAAAAATGAATATTGCAAAGTGATATAAATTATTAAATTAAACATTATCCTAATATATACTCAAAGCACATCTTATATAGAATTTTTTATTAAATTGTAACTATTAATAGATATTAATTTTGAAAAGTTATAACAATTTTGAAAATAACATTTCTGTGAATCATAAAATATTTTTTTATGAAAATTAAATAATGATTTTTATGAAAATTATATAATAATTTTTATGCAAATTATATAATGATTTTTATGAAAATTATATAATAATTTTTATGAAAATTATATAATAATTTTTATGAAAATTATATAATAATTTTTATGAAAATTATATAATAATTTTTATGAAAATTACGTAATTAATTTTGTCAAGAACAGACAATAAAATATCTAACGGATTACCATTAATTTTAAATTGTTATTATATATATTTTTTTACATACATCAATACATTGGAATATATTTGAACATTGTTTTGCTTCTTGAAATATCGCTGAAAATAGAATTTTTATTTCTTATTGCCGAAAACTGATGTAAACAACTGTTACATAATACTAGAAAAAAAGTGTAATGCTATTTTTATTCAAGAAAATTTAGATAAATAGCAATTTATTATTATAGAGATTTATCTATCAAAATATTCAAGATATAATATAATTGTAAGAACTGACTGTAATATCAATAAAAAGAGGTACAATAATATTTTTATTCAAATTAATGTGAGATGTAACTTAATTACTTATTTATTTGAAAAATAAATAAAAAGGGAAAATGAAAAGATTAACAAAAGATGAATATTTGTTGAATTGTAAATAATAGTTATTAGAATAATACCTTACTCACAGTTATTAATAACCGAGAACTTTTCATATTTCTCATAATGATCGCGATGTAATCAATGTAATTATTATAATATTCTAAATAATCAAAGAATACAAATCTCAATGCCCATATAGATATTAATTTTTACAAATTTCCATTCTCAAATTTGAAATTGACCATTTATTCTCAAACTGACAGATTAAAGTACACATGTTATGAAAATGAATACCAATACAATCAGTTCAATTTCGCTTTTTTTATTTTTTTATTTTTCCAATAACACTTTGAAAAAAATCTGTTATTGACAAGAACTAACCTCGAAATTTTTATTTCAAACATCACAATTCAAATTAAATTATCTGCACTGGATGTATATCACACACTGTTAGTATCTTACCATTTTAAAGGACAGTGAAACTTTCGATTAAGTTTCTCTCATATTTTTAAAATAGAATGTCCTTTTGTTATCAATATTTCGATTTAAATAAAGTATTAAACTATTTCACAATTGCAGCACCACCTGTTGAGGAAATTAAAAGTTAGCACAAATGACGGAGCAGTTGGCTACTCTAACGCAAACAGTCCACTGTTTGTTAGTATGTTTTTATTCTCGTTATAGTTTAGTGTATATTAAATTAACTTCACTTTATATTGAATAATTGTCTTATTTTGAGGCTGGTTTACCGTCATTGTATCAATTTTATTTATAAAAAGCAGATTATGTAAATTTGCAGATTGCAGTGCGATTTCTGTCAATGCGGTGAAATTTGCAGTTACATACATATGATAATATGCATTTTTTCTGTTTGTTCGTTGTAATTCAGACGAAGGAATTATCACACGTATAAGAATAATTTCTTATATTCAGATAAGTAAATTGCCTCTTAACCCTTTGGCGACCAGGTGGACACTCGTGTCTCCTTTCATTTAGTAGTCCCATGGGACCAATATGTGTCCTCTTCAATTTTTTTTTATAAAATAAAAAAAAAATACTCATCAAATGATTTTTATATCCTCACTGATGTCTAAACTCAATAAAAAAGTTATTAAATATTATTTTCAAAGTCAGAGAGAAAAAATATTTGGCTTGCTAAAGGATTAAGTTTTATTTCGTACCATTAGAGTAGGACATATTTTTAAAAAAGAATGGAAATTATTATAAGTATCTATTGGTTATTGTGAGGATGAGTGCTTAATTTAACCTATATTTAGAAAAGAATCCGAACCGCCATTCCTCCATAAAAGAAGGGTAGAAGTAAAAAAAATAACTTAATTATTGCTATGTATTACCAAATAAAATTTGCATACTTTTCATGTCTAATCATTCGTAAAATAATAATTGAGACACACTAATAATAAATTGAACTTAATACAGTCACTTCCCCATTTCAATTATCCTGTGGGTGGGGAAGTTATTCTTCAATGATCGTACTTTAATTTACTAAATTTTGTACGTATTATTCACATGTTATTTTTCTACCTAGTGATGATTCTACAGAATGACCAACATGATATAAAGATATTATACTATATACTCAGATTTAATATTATGAAATCATAGAACATGAAAATCTACTAATTACAATACACAATCTGATCTAAAATAGAACACTCTGAAAAATACAAATTCTAATAATCATAACTCATTACCTAATACGAAATATTCCACGATGTGAATCATAAAAGATGTGGAAATTCAAAGATAAAATATCACGAAATATGAGGAACCTCATTACATTATTAGATAATAATTCGAGAGAGTTATTATACGCCCCCTCAGGGTTAGAAGTCGGAAATGATAAAAGAAAAGGAAGTATCTTATAATTGTAATGAAATATATTATCTACTTTACGTGTCTATTTGTTCAACAATATATTCATTACATAGTGGTTTATGAATTTAGAAAAAAAGCAATTCAATAGTGTTTTACAATATTTAAGGATATAGATGATTTGATTTTTTCAAAGATAAATTATGATATTAACATTGAAGAGTACTATAACAACAGTGATATTTATAGTTTAATTATATATTCAAGTGGAAGATCTTTGATATTTAAATAGTACAAATAAATATATCGTTTATATATATATATATGATCCAGTATGATAAATTAAATATAAAAAGGATGGAATAATAAAATTTTATACCTTCAAACATGATTCATAATGTATTTAATTTGCATTGTTATCGAAGAAAAATTGTAGTCCAAGAATTTGCTCGTATCGCTGGAATCAAAAGTAAAATAGATACAAAGGACTTCCAAAATGTTATACCTAACCCCTTTAGTGAATGCACTCTCAACTTCAGTCAGAGTTCAATATGCAAATACTTCAACAAATGCTACACCAGAGTCAGATTTTAGAGAGAAAAGATGGGAAAATGTGAACGAGGGAATGGGTAAATCCTGAGCTTTTTGACCAAATTAATCCTCGAAGGGGAATTAATTCTGATCCGAAATGGAATATTAAGGAAGAGAATTGAGTGATTTTTATGGAAATTAAAATAATAACTTTAGTAATAATGTCATGACAGTTTAAAATTAAAATAAAGTGTTTTATATACTTTAAAATCTCTATAAAATCTGAAAACGGATTCCAATATAAAATTGTTCATGAAATAAATAATTATTGAATTAACATGTATTATTAATTGTTTGCATACACTACGTGCCACACTTTTGTGCAGATCACACATTTTGCTGTAAAATGAGTATAACTCATCCAAATCCATTGAAATTTTCAGTAGACACTTGTCCAATACAGATGTAACATGCCAAGAAATTTCAAATGCCTGTGATACTTATTGGTGAATTGACAAGGATTTTTCCTAAAAAGGTATAATTTCAGAGTACCACGCTCTTGTGCAGGAGGATAAAAGTGCTTATATAACGTTCAAAAACAATTTTATTTAACTCAAAAAGTGTTATTTATATGCAGGAGCTACAAGAGTGCAAATTTAATTACTTCGAAAATACAAAATTAATGAAATTATAACAAAAACTGCATTTTAATTATTAATACCCAGTAAAACCTCCCCTCTTGTCGACGACCCTCAAAAGACGTCTATCCATGGAGCTAGTCAACTTATTTATAGTATCTGGTGTTATCTTCTCACAGATTTTCTCAAATTCCCTCTAGAGGTCCTCCTTGTTTGTGAATTGACGTCCTCCCGCATACAACTTTTGTTTTAATATGGACCAGATGTTTTCAATTGGATTTAAATCCGGTGAGAGGCTGGGCCAGACCATCAATTTATCATCCGAGAACTTAAGAGTTTCCAGGTAACTGCGGGTGGCTGTAGCTGCATGGGACGGGGCGTTATCATGCATGAAAATGATCTTTTTCTTGAGTGCAGCTGGTTGCCTCTTCAGCCACGGAACAAAATTGTTCTTCAAAAAGCTAATATAATTAGCTGACGTGATTTTAACGCCCTCTGGTACACGGAATGGTCCCACCAATCTGTCTCCAAGTATTCCAGCCCACATCATAACACCTCCTCCTCCTTGTTGACGACGAATCCTCTGAGGACGAGAAGAGCCATTTGCAGTCCATGACTTTGCCCAACCGTCAGGGCCGTCAAGAGTCGCTCGCATCTCATCAGTGAAGAGCACAGTCTGGAAGTCTGTCTTGAGATACTTCTCAGCCCAAGAAACTCTTGCTTTCTTGTGTGACTCCTTCAAAGGAGGCCTGATAACGGGTGAAACATGAGAAGCCATACTTCTCAAGATCCTGCAACGAGTGGTTTTGGGGACTTCCTCCATACCTGCACTCTTGAAAATTTCCCCACTTGTGGCAGTGGAGTTCCTCTTGAGTTCCCTCTTGATCCTGGACAAGTTCCGCCTGGTTCCTACTTTCCATTTACCCTTATCCTTTCGAGTGACCTTCCTCATGGGATCATCAATAAATTTCTTCACTGTACGTGGGTCACGACCGATTTCAGTGGAAATAGACTTTGCATCATGTCCCTCAGCCAGCATGGATACTATCTTACTCTTTTCAGAGTCAGAAAGACACGGGCGGCGACTCATTTTCGATATTTAAAAATGTGAGGACAACAAACACAAGAGCTTAGCACGGTTAAATAATGTAAAAATTGATCATACTCGGTTAATAAACAACGGATTACCTTCAAATTTTATACATAACCTCCTAGTGAGGGTTTCCATATTAACTGCAAATTTCATTTTATTTCATTGATTTTTACTCATTTTATCCCAAAATTTGTGATCTGCACAAAAGTGTGGCACGTAGTGTAGTTTATAATAGCTTATAAGTATGGAAATATAAAAATTAATCCCCAATTGAATTTATTTGAATAAAACTTAACTTATATCTTTTTCCCTCAATTTTTGAAGGGTTATATTTTTAAATTGAAATGTAATACATCAAGACAAATAACGTATATCTCGTAGATTTATTCGAAATTTTCATTATAAATGAATACTTTTCTAAATTGATAATGTTTTCAATGCAAGTTTTGATACGATGTGACATTTTTTATTACCAATTCACTTCAAGTAAATTTTGACATTGATTCGTCCAAATTATATTTTTCTCATATTTTGAGAAAATTAAAATTCTTATTTCCATTTTTAACAAAGTCATTCAAATAAAAATACATTGAATAATTTATTTATCGTATATATAGTTATAATGCATAACTATCTGCATACATGTATCTCCCCCTATAAACAGGTAGTAAATAAGGCAGAGCTAGAAACGGTTAAAGTGTAACCGTAACTCTCCAAGTTTGCTAATGAGTTCCCTCTTCTTTTAAAGTATAAGCCAAAACTTGGCTGAGAGTTGCTGGAGTGAGAGTCTTTGATATTTTAATGGATCTGGAGAGCTTTACAGCAGTGCATGCATGGACAGGCAAAGAAAATGTCACTCTAAAGGACTGTACACACGCAGGGTTTTTTAAATCTTTCCACCAGACTTTTTGCTAAGCTCCTCCTAGTTTTTCAACGAGAATAGAAGAAAAAACGATAAAATTAATATATATCCATGATACCTGCAAGGTATCAATGATACCAACTAAAATAAATAATAATTATATCATTTTTTCTTAAATTCTCGTGAAAAAAGTAGGAGGAGCTTGGCAAAAAGTCTGGTGGAAAAATTTAATAAACCCTTCGTGTGTACGGCCCTTTAAGGTTTCTACTCACATTTCTAATTGCATATGAAAATGAAATACTTGTAGGTATTTAAAGTATGATTTGTTCACATGACGATAAATGTGTAATATTTGAAAATAATAGAAAAGCAGAAAATTGTGTTTTCTGAACATGGTAGTTTACATCATTTTTTTCTGGTAGTACACCGAGAGGGGTAAATTTATTTATGTTGCAGTACTTGAAAAAATTTTTATAGAAAACCTAACATTAAATTTTCCTTCGATTAATTAAGGGTTAGTCATCACATATTTTGAAATAAATTATATCTATTATATACGATATCTTATAAGTTAACAAAGGTGTTTCTTCTCATCTCCATTATTTTGCTACATATCAAGAAATGTAAAAAAACTATCTACTAGATTTAATTCTAAGAAAATAATATATTATAAAATATAGGATTGCGAGTATATAAAATACAAAAGTACATTTCATTGTCTAATCCAGGTTTTTTCCTGATGATGAAAGACAGACATTTTTCTATTCGAAAGCTTGAATCCCAAAATGCATTCAACATTTATATTTCAATAACCTCTTGAAAATATGGATATTCCACTGATAATAAATCTTTTTCCAATCGTAAAATATACTTTTAAATAATACAATATATGTATCTCTCTACAATCGGAAAAACTAATCATTCTTCATTATGTAGAGTCTATATAATAAACTAGATTATGTGCACTCGGTAGAGCGCATTCCTTCGCCACTGCTTTGACCCGTTCTCTCCTAAATTTTAATAAACTGCAAACTGGAGAAAAACCAATCGTCTCACCAAATTTCATGCAATATGGTATAATACTTTTTGAGTTATTCAATTATAAATGAACTTCACCTTGACCTTTGACCGGATCACTCCTAAAATTCTACCAGATGGTTCCTGGACATTGACCAATTGTACCATGAAATTTCAGATAATTTGGTTGAATGCTTTTTGATTTAGTGAGTTACAAATGGCCTTGACCTTGATCTTTGACCTTTAACTTTCCCAAAATCGAACAAAATGGTTCCTGCATATTGACCAATCGTTTCACCAAATTTCAGGCAATTTGGTTGAAAAAAATTTCAGTTAAGCGAATAACAAGATGATAAATAAATAAATAAATGTACCACGGCTAAAATATGACCTTCTCGCTTTCTGCGAAGGTAAGAAGTACTACTATAACAAGTACTTCTATGGTACTACTATAACTAGTACTACTATGGTACTACTATAACAAGGTAACTATTTTATATGTTTAATATATATTATATATCATCAATATAAAAGAGTTACCTTGATATAGTAGTACCATTGTAGTATTTTCAACTAAAGATTCTATACAATAACAGTATATACATAGTACTACTAGTAAGAAAATACTAGAGTAGTATCTTCAGTTAATACAAACTCAACTAGTATTTCAACCAAAGAGTTTTACATTAAACCGTGGACAGGACGGTACAAATATCACAGCATGAAGTGTAATAGTTATATCGTCACTCTATTTATGAAGCAATTTATAAATGCAGATTGATATATACAGGGTGACCCACCAAAAAGTGCACCCAGCTTTGCATTAATAGTTTAATATAAATATTGTATGTATAAATATATAAGAAAAATTAAAAATTATACCACCGTCACTGCTTACGATTTATTATTTATTTATAAATACAGTATCAATATTGATCCAAAGTTGGGTAAGCTTTTTTGTGGGTCAACCTGTATAATTATTTATAACAATCTGCATCCATTACTTCATAAATAGAGTGACGATGTAATTATTACACTTCATGCTATGATAATTTGCACTGTCCTCATTCACGGCTTAATGCAAAAATCTTTAGTTTAAATAACTTGTATTCGTGTATGTGTATTAGTAGGTATATGCTCTGTATGTACATAGTAATTGTAATATTTATTTTTGTTATAGATTTAATAAATTGGAAAAAAATACTTTATGAACGCAAAATATGTACCATGAACTTTCAATTTGTATTAATTTAGGTCTATCGATAAATGACTTCTTATTATCAAATTATATTTATTAGAAATTAAATAAAAGTAAGTAAAACTATAATGAAGTTAAATATTGAAAAAGTTAATGGTTGAAAAGAAATAGAAGTGAATTTCTTTTCATAAAAAAGAGCGTCTTCCCCAATAGATAGCTCTAGGTACTATAAAACCGTACAATAACTTCTCAGAGCAAAATAGACGATAAATAAGATCTGAATGGTGTGTAATGCATCAGTTTGATGGCTTCGAACTTCCTGTTTGTGAGGATTTTCTTTAGAATGGATTTTGTTCTTCCTAGTTGATGGAATGAAGTCTTCGAGCCTTCGATTCGCTCTGATAAAGTCTTTGGAGGTTATTTACAATATACAGTCTTTTGAAGCTTATTCACAATATATATATTGAAGGGAAAGTCAAACAAAATTGATGATTTTCAGTCAAAGTCAAGAAACATAACAGTACACTGAACAGTTAATTGATGGGGAAGGAATTAATTAAACTTTATTCAGTTTAGCAGATTTATTTTCTATTTCTGTTGAGTTTTTTTTTTTCTTGTATGGATAGTCAGTCTTATCACAGATTTACAATTATAATTAGCGGTATGAAGAAGAAATTTTGAATGAATACACATAGATCAAATTAATTACCTGATATATTTTTCTATTTATTCTAACTTACTAGAAGAACACAAAAGAGTGATTGTCCATACTAATTAAGTAAATGTTTAAGATGGCTCGTGGGGAATTCGTCCAAAATCTGTAACGGAATGAATCTTCACCGAGAACATATTTTTAAATATTAATTTGTAATAATATTAAGTTTTCGGTTCTTCAACATTAAATGAGATAATAACCTTTTCTTTCTGAAAAATATTACATATATTAAAAAAACAGTTTAATTTAAGGAGAAGAACAAGTAAATTAATGAATAGTATATCAATATGGAGGAGTTGCCAATATATTTCTGCATAAATGGAAGATAAGATTTTAGAATATGCTGTTTATGTGAAAAATTAATTCTGTATGGACACTGACATATCATAATATCGCATTATTTCCTTCATCTACTTTCGGTTGTCAATTATTATCGATGAGGATAATCTATCTAGCACAATATAAGATTCTTGCAAAGATCCATTTGTAATTTATAACAAATTTAAAATTACTACAGTATATCGTATTTCATGAATATTCCCGACAAACATTCTTAACGATTTTATCTTGAATTATGATATTTTGAAATACTATTTTGATATTTATGATATTTTTCATTATATTTTGTGATGTTTTTATGATATTTTGATATTTTTAAATATAGACGATCTGCCAATTATATCTATTTTCGACTGAATTTTTATATATTTTATATTAAAATCACCTTTCACCAAATTTACTTAGAAATACAAGGTAGAATATTACCTAGTGTCATCGGCAATGATTTATTCTCGTAATATACCATCGTGTTATGGGTAATTTTGCCTGTGATTTGCGCTGCAATCTTATTTATTATCATAATATATCACAAATTATTATAGAGAAGTGGAAGCTTTACCTACATCATTTACTGCAGAATACTGTGTAGTATTATCTGTTAGAACTCCTACTGCATTATTTATAAACCATTGGATTTGTTCATTGACATGTCTCATTTTTTACATTATTTAATATTTACACTTGGATGTTCTTACCTAAATAAAGTTACAGTGGGGCTATCGAGACTTGATGGGACTTAATATTCTTTGCTCCAACCGTTTTTTATACTCTGGGTAAAGCTGATAATCAATAATGTTCGGTGATGATTATACCTTCTGACTCTTTTATATCCATTTCTTATGAATGAATGATATATAAATAGTGTATGCCCTCATTAAAACTTCGATGGAGATTCATTAAAAGTTTACCTCCAAAAAGTTTTCAAAACAAAACTACTTGCATGTGTTTAACTGGAAATGAATTAATTATACTTATTGAGGCTGGAGGTTCAATGAATTTTGGAT
Organism: Caprella mutica; assembly: GCA_947561585.1. NCBI lineage: Eukaryota > Metazoa > Arthropoda > Malacostraca > Amphipoda > Caprellidae > Caprella > Caprella mutica. The sequence goes on from CANNZV010003256.1 coordinate 16,034, forward strand.
AACAAATGTAACCTGTTTCAGAACTCATTATTTTCATATAATTACGTTTTACAATAGGCAAAAAAATTAAACGTTAAGTTAATAGTATGTATATATTCATTGATGCATTATTTGTACAGTGATTTAAAAATGAAGATGATTTACTTTATTTTATCAGTTAGATATTATTCAAATGTTAAAAGTGAAATAAATCCATATACTTCTTTGCTTGAGGTATCCCATGTAGAATATTATGCTGGGGTCATAGAATATTCAATTAAATTTGCGTGTTAATTGTATTTGAAAGATGAATGACTAAAACTTTTTTTGAATATATTAAAATTATTGTGTTTAATATCGTTAGTTATACTTATATTACCATACTTTTCTATAGAAATATACATTACTAGCCCTTATTATTAGTTATAAACAATTTAATTGAACCAAGTGATTCAACAGAAAAACTGTAAAGACATTAATATCAAATTATAACAATATCTATTATGGACAGAAACTAATATGTGCAATTTATAAATATAATAACTTAGTTATGTTATTTCATTGCTCTATTTTTAGATCTTTTTTTTTAAATGAGGATCTCCTTCCGCGAAAATATGATATCTGCGGTTGAAGAGGTATATTGATTCTTTTTTAGGTAGATATCTTAGCAATAAATGGCAAAGTGTACATTAAATATAATAACCAATGACAGCAAGTAATGTGTAGGTGCTAAACATTTCTAGATACTAAATTATGTGTCACTCCTGCATTTGACATTTTATGACTACATGTCTCATGCGAAAGTAAAAAATAATCATTTTATTGGGAACATCAGTCACTGAATAAAATACAGTACAACAAATAAAATTCATATAGTTTGATTAAATGTGATTTAATCAAATAAACTGTTAAACTTTTGCTATAGTTATTTATATATCTATACAGCTAATCTAGTGAGACTGTTGGTACTAATGTACTATATATTATTTGCATTTAGATATAACATTATTAGGCAATCGTTGAGAGATAGTGATTAGTGATATCATTATTAAATTTCAAATATTTCATCAATAATCGCCTAATGTATCTTTAATTGTCTATCAAAATGATGAGTTGTTTGGTTTTTTGATTGTCAAAAAGTAATTTATTAAAGCAACACTATGTTCACGAAAATTACGATAGAATTTTGAATTTAAGAATGTTTTCGATACTTATTTCTATAATCACATACGTATAATTTAAAGACTGAAATTTCATACAATCATATAATTGAGAGCCTCGTATACTAAGTTAATAACTACTCTATTACGAAATTAATCTGGTAGCTAAGGCTACACATTATAAATAGTACACACCCAAATGTAGGTACACTAATGCCCACTAAAATCTGTAAGATCCCATCTTCACAATTTATGCTTTCTAAATAGACATTTGCTCCTTAGTTTATTTGGCTAATTAGTTTCCCAGTCCCTCTTGAAGAGATGTTCAGCCATTAGATTACGGGTAGAACTACCTACCTACTTTCATGGCTTGGGGTACGCATGTATGTAATGTATATGCGTATATGGTACGAATAAATGACGAAATGAATATCCTAGGATTGCTTCCTAAGACAAAGGAAGTATTGAACCAGATACTATTCGGATATTATTGAATAAAGAATTGTGGAAAATAATCAAAAGTACATACTTCGATGGAATGATGTTCGTATAACTTATATTGATTCTCTAGATTTTTGCAGACCATATTTTCCCCATATTTCATAATTACATATATACATTTTTTTGGTATTATATATGAATTATATTTCGTTTTATTTAGACACTACTATAGACAGATCTCGCGAATGTTTGACTCATACGAGTTGAATCAAATTCTAAATCATTATCTAATAAATTAGAAAGCTCCTGACTTCTGATTGGTCATACAGTGACACTGTATTATTTATAAAAAAAATCGCCTACAACATTACCTTCTGCAATTTGCGAAGATAGTTAAGCAATCACTACACTAATTTGGCATAATTTATATAGATTTTATATTATGTATATTACTAATAGGTATTCTTATGACTTAGCAGTAGGTTCATTTGTATCTATGTAAACAATAACAAAACTATTCCATCTAATTAAAATAATGTGTAATTGGAAATTAGTCAACGTACCTAGCTGCCAACTATTGACTTTACCATGTGCATTTAGTCAAATAATTATACGTATATTCGTTGGCATAATACGAAAAAAGCCCAACAAATTGCATCTTTGACAATATTAAATTGTGCCGATCAAAGCTTACGTGAAATTTGTCTTCCCGCAGAGGTTTCTATCCCATTGAATTTATCAACGAAATGTTCATTTTGGTAATTCTCTTTGGACGAAATTCCTTTGAAGTCATTTGGCCATTCATTTCCCCAATTTAGAAATAAAAGGATAAAGTAAATAGAATTTCTAACATTTTGAACATTTGCCGTTTTTTGATCTACAAAGGAGGCCATTTGGCGACTCTTTATGTGGTTGAACATCGAAAGCTTGCCATTTTTATGGGGAAAATGTACACATGGGGGAATATAAAAGGTTTATATGTAGATCAAATGTTTGATAGATTAAAACAATACCAAAGAATGTATTCATTATATAATCAAATATGTATGATAACATATTATACGAAACACCGGAACTTATGAGGTAGTAGATCTTTTACTATTGGTCAGCTTTTTTACGCCAGCTTTCAATTTTCTATTTCTCAATTTGAACATAAAACTTAATTCCTGATGTAATGTTAACACAATATCAATAAAAAAATCAATTTTTATTCTTTACACTCTATTCATGTTTATTTATTCTTATAATGAAAATTTTCGTACATATACATATTATAATACCTTATGATAGGTAAGTTTTTTATAAATGGTTTGTATAGAAACCATTAGATCAGTTATTTTGAATAACTCAAATTGAATTAAGAGAATATTTCGTAATGTATGGAAGTAACCTATTCACATTTTAATTGCATTTGAATCTGTTCATCCAATTTATATACTTGAATAGGGTTAGAAAGAATACAATACTGTTGATGAATTTCAATTCTCACCATTTCACTGACTGAATGTCATACCTAGAGTTTTTCAATCTTCCTTCACAGTGGAAGTTAAAGCATTATGCAGATTAGGCAACTGTGAATGCAGTGAATTTGTGCAAAGGAGACAGCAGACAATATCACGTCATTACGACAAATGACCTGAAAATATAAAGGGCCTATTTTATGAAGCAGAGAAATTATTCTAAATCTCACTCGAGATTGCTGTCTCTAACTGTTATTATCTTAGGGTACTGATTGCTGAAAGCTATTACCGTAAAGTGCTGATTGCTAACGGTAATCGTCCCAAAGTGCTGATTAGTAACGGTTATAATCATAACGTACTGATTTTAAAATAGTATTTTATATGGTTGATATCGTGAGAAAATACGAATTACGAGGCCACGTTATGGAAGTCATTAAAACTGTACTTTATTAACTGCTTTAAAAACTGGATTGTACCTCTAAGCTACAATTCTCTCTTAGAATCAAATATGTTAATTTAGAAGTAGAAAACTTTTCTTCATGGTAAGATTTAAATTATTCAAATACAATATGTTCTTGTGTGAAGTATCCTATATTATTGAATGTTCCATCTGTGTATACGAGATAAAATTGGAATATTAGATGCACTTTTTGGATAGTTGTTTCAAAGTGAACTATTGAATTACTTATAATTTATTTCACTTCAATTCAATTTAATTTTATGATAAATCAGACTCCATTTATATACTGAATTTCAATTTTTAACATACATTTCTTTTTATCGAGAGGATGAACCCTAATTAGGTACTCAAAATGAATAATATCTATCCAGCATGCGCTTGTGAGTTATTTCTATTATTAATAATAAATTAAAGATTCAATATCTACTTGAAAAGTGTATATGATACTATAAATAATTACATTTATATATATTATTTACAATTCGATTTAGATAAATCTTCAGTTAATGGTACATAGCTCCAATAATTATTCTTCTTCTAATTAAAGCAAGTCCAATAGTGTGAGTTTTTTCTCATTAACGAAAAGGCCAAACCTGAGAATTCAGAGTTGTGTTCATTAGGATATTTGCTCTGAACTCCAATGACACTCGACAGTGCGGTGAGATGCGGAAAAAATTAGCAGAAAAGAAGAGTATCTTCACTATTAAAAATGTTGAATGTATGTAAAGTGAGAAAGAATTTGCTATGCAATTAATTCAGTATTAGTAATACCATTGATATTTTATTGATTGCTCAGTAATGATCTGTACCAATTACCTTCGAAGAATGCGGGAAGGTCATATTTTCATCGGAATTTATTTATTTATTTATTTATCATCTTGTTATTCGCTTAACTGAAAAAGTGTTCAACCAAATTGCCTGAAATTTGGTGAAACGATTGGTCCATGTCCAGTGACCTGCTGCTAGTCTTTTGGGAGTGACCTGGTCAAATGTCAAGGTCACGGTCATTTATAACTCAAAAAGTATCGAACCATATTGCATGAATCTCGGTGGAACGACTGGTCAATATGCAGGAACCATTTTGATAGATTTTGGGAGTGATCAGGTCAAAGGTCAAAGATCAAGGTCAAGGACATTTGTAACTCAAAAAGCATTCAACCAAATTGTCTGAAAATTTGATAGTACTATTGGTCCATGTCCAGTGACCTGCTGTTAGAAATTTTGTGAGCGACCCGGTCAAAGGTCAAGGTCATTTATAATTCAAAAAGTGTTGCACCATATTGCATGAAACTTGGTGGGACGATTGGTTATTATCCAGTTAGCAGTTTCCTCAATTTTGGGAGAGAACGGGTCAAAGCGGAGGCGAAGATATGCGCTTTACCGAGTACACATAATCTAGTTGCTAAAATAAATTCAAGATAATGTGATTTTAATATCTCCTTTTGATTTATTGTTTGCGAATTATTTATTTAAATGATTGCTTGTAAATGTGAATGATTTAGTAAATCCATTCAAACGGCAGTTACAATATACGAATGCTCTATAATTATCATTAATACAATATTTCTTAATCATTCACAATTATATTCATTATATTATTTAAAAATCAAAATAAATGCTAAAATTACGAATTCATATCATCTTATTATTTATGATTATAGTATCAACCAATTGCATTATATCTATTTATAATATATGCTATGTAAAATATCTATCTTTTCACTACGAAGTTTTTATTTTCAAATAGAAACCCTGTATATTTCTTATTCTTTGGAGCACTGCTCTACCACTCTTCGTAAGTGATATACTTCACGTCTTCTTATTTCCTTTCCATTCACACTTACAATATAATTCAGAAAGTTAACTTTGCATAAAGCCTTAGCTCAAATGTAGCTCATTTCTGGTTATTCTTCTGCTTCCTTTCAAGGAAAATTTATGGATATGATTTACTTATGACTTCTCGTGTAGAGTTTATATATTCCAAAGGCCTACAGTAAACATAGGATAATTTCTTACCTTGCAAGTCTTACAGTGTTCTACAGTTGTGTTCCCTTTGGTCAAACATTTCAATTATGAGGTTACTCTAACAAATACAAAGTAGAGAAGTTCTCTCGACTTCTCCTGTTTGATCTACAATTTGCTGAGTCAGCTGAAGAGAAGGGAATGTGAGTGAGAGACTCAGCAGATAGAGACAAGTTTTCTCTGCTTTCAATATTCTCTGTAGGAGTTTGTCGCTAAAACTTTGCTAAGAATCGCTTCATTAGTCGTGGAGTACCTTTCGATGAAGCAGTAGCTACAGTGTAGTAATAATGTGAATTAGTATAATATAGTATTAAATAAATAATCTCATATTCATTGGATTTGCTTATAATTACTTATTTCAATCTATTCGATCGATGGGACGAAGCAGACCTGAACATTTCTTCACATGCATGAATGTTGTCTTAACATACATAGACGTGACTGAACATGTTTTGGAGTACAAATTTCATGTGAAATTCATTGAGGAAAATAAGCTGCTTAAGTTTATTAATCTAATTCATTTATATCCAATAAACTATTAAGAATACATTTGAAAGCAATATAAAGTCATATGATAATTTAAAGACAGTAGATTATTTTTCCAACCTGCTTTTATTCAATGACTATAAAGCATGCATTTTGTTATATTGTATTACTTATGTTCTTAGATTGATGAACAATGAAATATTGTGATCAACACAATTAAATGAAGTGATATCAAATAAAGAACAGTTTTGACCATGAATAAGAATTTATTATCAGTACCAACATTAGATTCCAAATCACTTTCTTATTGCTGATACAAATAGTAAATTCATATAAGAATGATTCTCCAAAACAGGTGTTTCTAATTGAAGAATGTTGTAGAAAAAGACAAAACTAAAACTATTTCAATCATACATTATTTGAATCATTGTAAATTAAGCCATGAGTAAAAATGAAAAATATAATTCTACGACCGTTTTTGAATGAATGTGAATAAAAAGGATAAAAAAGGGATAAAAAAGGGTAAAAGGATGTTACGAAGCTGCGCTTCGTAACATACAATATTCATATTAGTATTTATTATAAATTTATTTGATCATTAACAGCATTCTTCATATTGAATATTCCATTTAAATATACTTTTCATTACATAGTTTGACAGTAAAAGAGAGAGAGCTTCAAGTAAACCTAACCTGTAAAAAGCCGTACACACGTAGGGGTTTTTTAAGTCTTTCCACCAGACTTTTTGCTAAGCTCCTCCTACTTTTTTCCACAAGAATATAAGAAAAAACGATATAATTGTTACCAACTAAAATAAATAATAATTATATCGTTTTTTCTTATATTCTTTTTGAAAAAAGTAGGAGGAGCTTAGCAAAAAGTCTGGTGGAAAAACTTAAAAAACCCTACGTGTGTACGGCTCTTAAAGCGCCCAATATTTCTATTTAAGTCAAACTTTTACTTCTAAATCTAGAGAATTAATGGCTGAATAACTGCAATAGATTTGGGTCGTAGGAGATTTACCAGAGGGGACATCTCGGAGATAAAAAAGGAGTAAAATCTTCCCTGGGAGACTGATATCACTTTAAACTCTCTTACTTAGAGTATTGGACTACTCAGTGTTCCTTATAGATTTATCCGAAAATTGTCTATACAATTACTTTTCTAACCGAGAATTTAAATGATGGCATATATATTATAGTCTCAATTCTTAGGATATAATATTCTTAGAAATTCTTAGAAATATAATAATTAGTAAATATATATGAACAATTATTAATAATAGAACTAAATCAACAATTAGACGAATATATAAATAATTTTCTCCCCAATAAAAAATAGATTATTTCATTTATAGAAAATCCACAAACAGGGTTTGTCTCTAATTAGGAAGATCTAATAGCACTGTTTAATTTCTCCGTGAAAGTCTCACTTGAATCTCATTAGCAAAGTATAACAAAGATTTCAACAGCTTCATCTTTTTCAAACCAGGAGTACTTCTAATCACTATTGAAGAAGTTTAATTAGTTAACTTTTTTCGTTATGATTAAAAGTTTCTTTAAGTACCGACATTAACCATGTGAGCGTGCATGCAAAGGGGGAAAAATAGAAATTTAACATTGTCTCAAACTAATAAGATTTTATTGTTTAGAGTATTATTGGTTAGACTATAGAACTTGAATTTTAAATGGGGAATGACGGCAACTGCAGTTTTCCAATAAAGAAGTAAAATGTGGGTAAATGATTTATCTCATATTATGAGCGTTAAAATAAATATATCATTGGGAATAAATAATTTGTTTAGTGAAAATTATGAACATTAAGATAGAAAATATAGCTAATGGATATGAAGTCGAACGTTTTATTTTCATTGATGATACAACTATTTATTTATGGTATTTGTATTACATGTTTCACATTAAAATACACTGACCATTCAATTTCTTTATATATCTTTTGCTACAAGTTAATTAAAAAAGTTATAACAAATGAACAAATTGTAACGAAAAATATATAATAGGTGTTCCTGCGAACAACAGGCCAATTTAACATCAAATACTTTTGATTATTTTAGTTCTGAAACTGAATATATTTTTAACTTTATCTCACTTCAGAATAATTCATCACTTAATTTTTTTCTAAAACTAAATATATAAACTTCCGAAGGTAGTAAATATAACAGAAAATGATTCCAGGACTGAAATCTCAAAATTTTTCATTTTACTCCAATTTTAGAGACTCAAATCGCTTATTTCTTTCACAGTAAAGGAAAGTTTGCTTCGATACTTTTATTGCTGTTGCAGTAAGCTTTCCCTGGGGGCCAGTCTAAGAAAATAATAAAAGAGGTTCTGCCTCCCGTTATCGTTAGTTTGAATGCATGTATCGGTGATAGTATCGGTAGTTTGGTAGTTTGGATGTATCGGTGATAGTATCGGTAGTTTGAATGCATCGGTGTTAGTACCGTTAGTTTGAATGTATCGGTGATAGTATCGGTAGTTCGGTAGTTTAAATGTATCGGTGTTAGTATCGGTAGTTTGAATGTATCGGTGATAGTATCGGTAGTTAGAATGTATCGGTGTTAGTATCGGTAGTTTGAATGTATCGGTGATAGTATCGGTAGTTTGGATGTATCGGTAATAGTATCGGTAGTTTGGATGTATCGTTGTTAGTATCGGTAGTTTGAATGTATCGGTGTTCGTATCGTTAGTTTGAATGCATCGGTGATAGTATCGGCAGTTTGGATGTATCGGTGATAGTATCGGTAGTTTGGATGTATCGGTGATAGTATCGGTAGTTTGGATGCATCGGTGATAGTATCAGTAGTTTGGATGTATCGGTGTTAGTATCGTTAGTTTGAATGTATCGGTAGTTTGGATATATCGGTGTTAGTATCGTTAATTTGAATGTATCGGTGAATGTATCGTTAGTTTGAATGTATCGGTAGTTTGGATATATCGGTGTTAGTATCGTTAATTTGAATGTATCGGTGAATGTATCGTTAGTTTGAATTCATGTATCGGTGGTAGTATCGGTAGTTTGAATTCATGTATCGGTGGTAGTATCAGTAGTTTGAATGTGTCGGTGTTATTATCGATAGTTTGAATGAATCGGTGTAGGTATAATTTACATGGTAATTTCTCGTCCACGTTAATTGAGTGGTTTATAGGAAAAATACTCACCGTGCTCGGAAAGTGTCTCTATCAGAAACAAAGAACTAATCAAACCTTCATACATTTCACATTGACTTTTCAGTTTGCATTGCTATGGCATCACCCACTTACCGAAGACTGCCATGTACTCCACTCAGTCATCAATTGCACAATATCATAGAATAATATTTTAACAAAATAAAAAAAATTGAGGATGTAAACAAATTATTAACATTTCTATAGAAATAAAATATAAATTATAAATAATTTCTTTTAACATCAACCTTTAGTGATTTTTTACACCAAATGAAAATTACTACGAATATTTTTTATTTCATTTCTGGTTTTCTGGTAATTTATATTATCCTTCAGAGACAAATTAGAATCTGTCCTATAATTGTCCTATAATACATTTAAATGCATGCTCTTATAGGTAATTAAATGATTTGGAAACTGGCCAAGATATCATTATTGTGGGGCCACAGAACATTAATTAAGTGGTCTTTTATTTGTCTTCCATGGCCCGACCAAAATATTCTCTCTGAGTAATTCCAAAAAGAAACATTTAGATTTTCATAGAATTATAACCAAAATTCTTGTATTTAGTAATATTTTAACGAAAATGACAATTATCAATGTCATTTGCTTTGGAGATTTTAAAATCATAGTTCGTTTGCATCTTGAATATATCAATAATTTATAATTTAACACACTAAATTTTATCACTTATACCATATCAAAGGTGTAATTAATTAATTCACAAGGCGTGTGACCATTAATTTAATAATTCCTAATATCGAATATTGCTCTCAGTTGCATGCAGTTAAAACACTTTATTGAAAGCAACCTCGTGACTGGAGAGCAAAGTAGTCTGATTTTATTTACTTCATACTGCATATTGTGCCAAAGATTAATTTAACTTCTTTTGTAATTTACCGAAAAAGGACGGGTTTTCAATAGTATTAATATTGGTGTAGCATAATCCGTTAGAAGGGCAATTTCTTGTTAAAATTAAAACATAAGAATTAATCCCGTGTGTATCATGGTTACCTTTTTTAAGTTAAAATTGATCAATTATATATTTCTTCATATATGATCTAGATATTCGTAACTTGTCCTATTTATTTCGCATAGTGAATGTATTTTCATTCACTTGACTCAAAATATTTGAGTAGGGTGTATTTGCGATCAGCTTGCCATACACATTCATTAATTTCTTATCATTTTGAAGACCGAATAAATAAATTAACACACAACGGAAATTATTTTGATTTCTTTTTTTTTGTTATCCAGACTTTATATTCAGATTTCGATCATCATTATTTCTCTAGTGTGTTATCTGTTAAAAATTGTTGACCATAAATTTAATTGATTTTCCAGATTTTTAATTTAAATTTTTTCTTAATTTCTGTTATTTTTTTATAATTTTTTATTTTAAATTCCATATTTTTTGTAATTCAATATTAATGTAATTCAAGATTTTTTGTAATTCCTGATTTTTTGAAATTCCAGATTTTTTGAAATTTCAGAATATTTTTTTGATAAGAGTATCAATATCTTGATAACGAATGAAAAATTATTTATTTTGATTTTTCATGCAAGCTGTCTTATTTTGTCGGATTTAATATGAAGCACACTGTATAATCATACCATTTATTATTATTCTGAGCAACTGTTTAGTTAAACAGTTCTGAGCGACTGTTTAGTTAAACAGTTCTGAGCGACTGTTTAGTTAAACAGTTCTGAGCGACTGTTTAGTTAGAAATATAACAATTTTGTAGATATTATAAATGATTGGCGTCGTTAATTATTGGTATGAGTTATGACCTATAATTCAAATTTGGATGTAGCTATCTATGTATTTCTACACAAACCTCTAAAACAATATTTTTTACTCGCATGTTGTTTATTACCTATTTCCTGTTTCGTTAATCAAATACCCCAAACTCTGGAAGTCCGTTTAATACCATCTTAAAATAATATTTGTACGTTATTCAATGTATAGGCATAGCTATAAAATATGAAGATAGTACCGTTGATAAACCTATAGGAGTTATGTATGAGAGAACAGTTCCCCACATACGGTGCCTATTCTCCTCCACTTTCAGAATAGGTACTCGTAACCAATGTTTGCTAAACTGTGATTTTTTATGTTTGTGCTTATAAAAATAATAACCGGTTATTCCACACTTTCATGTCCCGAATGATCGAAAACAATAATAATTATATCAGTTACTAAATTATGGAAATAGAGCAATGAACAATTAAACTGTGAATCGATAAATTATTACCCAGAAGCGGTAATCTCTAAATTATCATTAAATAATTAAATAAGAATATCAAGAAAATCAATTATCATATACATAAATTTTATCTAATATATCTTTACGTCTTTAATTAATTCTCCTATAAATTTTCCTATTTTATTATTGTCTCAATTGAAATATTATAGCCCTGAAAGTAAAAGAAATATTCAGATAATAGTAGATATTTTCTTAATATACTTTTATGAACAATGATTGAATATATTGCTAAATGTTATATCTTTTCAATTCTTATAAATACATATGCAATGCCGATTCAATGAATAATACATATAGTATTTCAATTTCTTCTTCATTTTTAGATCTGGTTTTCGAGTCCAAGTAATAGCAAGTATTTCTCCCCTAAAAATTGAAACTATAGCAATTTAAATGCAAATGAAAGCAAACAAATACAATGCACTCGAGTGTTACTGACAGAAAACAAACAATAATGTGGTAAAAATGTGGCTATTTTTACCACTTGGATGGAATTGAAAAATTACCTGTACAGGATGATAATAACAGTCTTATTAATCACAGTATACAGACACTCACAGGTCTCGGAAAATATGTGTTCTGAACTCCTATTTTACGAGTTTTAATTTAAGAGCCTAATTACGTGTCTGAGATATGTGACGTTACCTTAAATTGCTTTAAAGTGTCACTAAGCATTCCACAAAATGAAATACAATTATTTTTAGTTTTTTATTCCATTTCTGGAGCAGAATTTCTCAAACTTCCATTTACTCTCAAGGAAAAAATTGGTCCATTTTCCTTAGGCAGAGTTGGTCAGGAGAGGGAAAAGAAAAATATAAAAAAGATGGCGTGAACAGTAAGTAGAAAAAGATGAAGAAAGATTGTAGCTCTTGTAACGTCACTACAAAAAATTAATGTATGTTAATTACATAGTCTCAATTTTCTTGAATTGTTAAGCGATATTCTAAGCCAAAAAAAAAATTCGTATAAATATCAATTTTGTCTATTGACTGTAATTATATAATATTGAAGCTACATAATTATTGTGAAGCCAGATGTCTAGCAGTATTTCAAATATTCCTAATTCTTTTTTCTTGAACAATTAAGTGTCTTATTCTATTTAAAGAGGTAACTATTATATTTGGAGATAATAGCTTCAAAAATGTATTACCCTTTAGTGAATGTTCTTCAATTTCACGATATCTTCAATTTTTTAATCTTCTTCAATTCTTCAATGTTCTTCAATTTCAAACCATTCACACCGAAAATTGAAAAAGCCAAAAATAATATATATCGTTGAAAATATTCTACAGTTAAAGTACTTTAAGCACCTAAGGTTAAACTGGAGAACAAATTACAAACTTTGTGAGTAGTGTAAGTTGTGGCTTTTGAATGTTTCATCGAATGCTGCAGATAGGAAAACTCGATATTTTCCTCACGAAAAAAAAGTTAGGAACTTGTGACTCTTGTAATTAGAGAATTCTTTGGATTCTTTCACCATTGGAAAGTACACTCAAATATATTTTTCTATATTAATTTTTGTTTGGATAATGTAATAGTGTAGTACGCATCGAAAAATATTCAGATTGTAATAAATAGTTATTATACTTTTCGACAGTATTTCATTAATTTTATATTAAGATCAGGTAGCATAAATTTTGGTTATATAAAAATACATAAATATTCAATTATAATATTGGGCAAACACAATAAAGTAATTTTGTCATATTTCCAGGCACATTAATTTGTAAGATAGCGTAAGTACTAAGTACCTTGTACTTTTTGTGTTTTCTTTCTAAAACAAATCGTGCTTCTCCACAATGAAAACCGGTCGACAATATTAAAATGCATTGTTCTCAATAATTTCTATTCTAATCTAATATTTCTCACCATTTACTCTATACATGAATGTACTTCCCCTCAATTCAAACCTTTCCCATTTCTTTCAAAATGACCAGTTTAGTACCTATTAAAGTCCCTCAAACTCTACGACCAGCAAATTGAAATGTTGTAATTCCAACGAACAAACCATCATTAAAAGAAATGAGGCGTGAAATTGGGTGTGGCTATTAGCTTCAAAAAATAAACATTGTGAAGCGCTTAAATGAAATTGTACCTTGCTACTTTCTGTACTTAGCCAAATGATGTAATTGTACCTTGCTACTTTCTGTACTTAGCCTGATGATGTAATTGTACCTTGCTACTTTCTGTACTTAGCCAGATGATGTAATTGTACCTTGCTAGTTTCTGTACTTAGCCAGATGATGTAATTGCACCTTGCTACTTTCTGTACTTAGCCAGATGATGTAATTGTACCTTGCTACTTTCTGTACTTAGCCAGATGATGTAATTGTACCTTGCTACTTTCTGTACTTAGCCAGATGATGTAATTGTACCTTGGTACTTTCTGTAATTAGCCAGATGATGTAATTGTACCTTGCTACTTTCTGTACTTAGCCAGATGATGTAATTGCACCTTGCTACTTTCTGTACTTAGCCAGATGATGTAATTGTACCTTGCTACTTTCTGTACTTAGCCAGATGATGTAATTGTACCTTGCTACTTTCTGTACTTAGCCAGATGATGTAATTGCACCTTGCTACTTTCTGTACTTAGCCAGATGATGTAATTGTACCTTGCTACTTTCTGTACTTAGCCTGATGATGTAATTGTACCTTGCTACTTTCTGTACTTAGCCAGATGATGCAATTGTACCTTGCTAGTTTCTGTACTTAGCCAGATGATGTAATTGCACCTTGCTACTTTCTGTACTTAGCCAGATGATGTAATTGTACCTTGCTACTTTCTGTACTTAGCCAGATGATGTAATTGTACCTTGCTACTTTCTGTACTTAGCCAGATGATGTAATTGCACCTTGCTACTTTCTGTACTTAGCCAGATGATGTAATTGTACCTTGCTACTTTCTGTACTTAGCCAGATGATGTAATTGTACCTTGCTACTTTCTGTACTTAGCCAGATGATGTAATTGTACCTTGCTACTTTCTGTACTTAGCCAGATGATGTAATTGTACCTTGGTACTTTCTGTAATTAGCCAGATGATGTAATTGTACCTTGCTACTTTCTGTACTTAGCCAGATGATGTAATTGCACCTTGCTACTTTCTGTACTTAGCCAGATGATGTAATTGTACCTTGCTACTTTCTGTACTTAGCCAGATGATGTAATTGTACCTTGCTACTTTCTGTACTTAGCCAGATGATGTAATTGCACCTTGCTACTTTCTGTACTTAGCCAGATGATGTAATTGTACCTTGCTACTTTCTGTACTTAGCCAGATGATGTAATTGTACCTTGCTACTTTCTGTACTTAGCCAGATGATGCAATTGTACCTTGCTACTTTCTGTACTTAGCCAGATGATGTAATTGCACCTTGCTACTTTCTGTACTTAGCCAGATGATGTAATTGTACCTTGCTACTTTCTGTACTTAGCCAGATGATGTAATTGCACCTTGCTACTTTCTGTACTTAGCCAGATGATGTAATTGTACCTTGCTACTTTCTGTACTAAGCCAGATGATGTAATTGTACCTTGCTACTTTCTGTACTTAGCCAGATGATGTAATTGTACCTTGCTACTTTCTGTACTTAGCCAGATGATGTAATTGTACCTTGGTACTTTCTGTAATTAGCCAGATGATGTAATTGTACCTTGCTACTTTCTGTACTTAGCCAGATGATGTAATTGCACCTTGCTACTTTCTGTACTTAGCCAGATGATGTAATTGTACCTTGCTACTTTCTGTACTAATTATCATCAAGCGTTAAGAAAACGGTTTTTACTTGTGAGTTAGTAAAATTTATAAAAATATTCAATCATATCTTCGTAAGACCAAATCGTACGTCACGGACCTCAAACTGGATCAAAGCACCGAGCACCAATAGGATTAAAAATTGATATTTATTTTCCAATCATTGCTTCAATTTTATGTACTCATATTTGTAGGTACATCTTTTTGTAAAATAACGTACCTTGTATGCTGTGTAACGATATTTCGAAATAAAATTTCAATTTACATAGAGTCGGGTAACGTATAAAGTTTTCTTATTCAGAATAATAAAATGAACATTTGTCCAATTTTATATTCTGTAACTGTGATTGAATGGTGGTATCAAAATCTTATTGATTGATGAAATACAAATAGGAGAATTTCTCTTACAAAAGATCTTAGGATAGCCAGCAAATAATTCCTCCACAGAACCAGGTCACATTTATTGCGAGGCAAGAATACAGATTACTTTTGGATCTTTTGAGATTGGCGCTTATTGGATTGAATTCAGACTGGTATTGGTATCGGACAGTGGAGTATTCATTATAGTAACCTGTATCTATTCCAAGAAAGAACTACTATGCAGTTTGAGATATATAGTGTCACAGTTCTTGGACACTGAGTTCTTGGAAGGTGGTCGTACCGATAACTATGAGCATAAGTTGTTTTAAGTGCCTTCTGCGACGTGAATATTGATCCATAAATGTAAAATTTCAATGTTAAATTAATTTAGTATTAATTGTCTGCAGTAAAATCCTTTTAACATGTTCAATTCGACACCACTTTCTAAAGAGTTCCTTGGTCTAACCGTTTGTGAGTAATAAGGAAGGATATTCTTATTGTAAATCTCTCAAACACCCATAGTCATAAAAAGTTCTTATAAATTCAAGGTATTGTATGAATTTAACATAGAATTCATTATGTTAATAAGGAGAGCATTTGAAAGTTTAGAAACTCTTTCACAAAGTTAGAAATCCTATTCCATATCCAGATTAGTTTCTTGACTTCTTCGGCTTCACTCTGATGGAATATTAATTTGACTTGGAGAGAACCACAATGTCGAATTACTCAGCACTAAATGCACAAAACTTCACACTATTGTCAAGTTACCAATAATCAAAAGGGAAGAATTTCAATCGAGGAACTATATTGCATCGTGAAATAAGGAACAATTGGGAATATTATTCATATTTTGAGTTGAGAAATATAATGCAAATGTTATAGTATTTGCTCATAAATCAACTTCTTAATAATCTGAAAGAAAATTGTTTTTTTATTTTACATATTAAAGAGATTTTTTATTAATACATTTAGGAGTTTATTGAAATATCAATATAGATAGGTAGGTTTTGACTGTTTTTGTAGTTATTCATTATGTGAAAGTATGATTAGTGTCATACTCGTTTTTTTTTTCATTTAATATTGATTTTTTTCTGAAAGGGCTCAAATATTGATAACACACATATAGTATATAATATTTTGTTTTCCTCTGGTTTCATTCCATATTTCATACTAATAAAAGAAGAGTTTTTAGCGGTTGTGAGTGTTCGAAATAATAAAAAAAAACTTTTACCAGAAAGGAAAAAGTTAATAATTATGGTATATTCCGATCACACTACATTTACAATACTCATCTTTATACTTTTTACAGTTGAATTAGATCCAATTGAATCATTTTTCATAAAGATTTGATCTTTGTGTACATTGTATAAATTTAGTGTATGGAATTATAATTATAATATAATTAGATTTACATATTGTTTTCTGATTCATCTGGGTTAATATACACTGCTACAATAATAGTGTGTATTTATTCAATAAAGATAATGAAATAAGTAATATTTATTCCTTTTCAAACCACCTATTCAGAATAACTCTAAAATGGTGATACGTACTTCATTCCTATCAGTCTTCAATTATTTGTCATCATTAGAAAAATTAAATTTTGATCAATAATTTGAAAGAAATAGAAAGTTCGCATACCCTATTAATTTGCCAAAGTCTAACGTAATTGTGATTTTGGTGAGCTCTTAGTAGAGATGAGATTTATTAACATTACTAGTGTTCCCATCGGTCAAAGATGACAAGTTTTATGTACTATCAATAATGGTGTAACTTAACAATTCTCACATTTTTTGTGTTTTCAGACTTAATTATTTATAAATTAATATATATTATATGTATTATACCCTGAAGTGTTTTAATTATTTTTCGAATTAATATAATGTTTTGGATAGACTAATATATAATAATTATGGATTGAAAACAGAGTGATTCACAAACATATTTTATTTGTAAATAAAATGACACTAATAAACCTAGAGTTGGAGACAAAAATCAATGAAAAAAAAATTCTTCGTTTCGTTATTAAAATGATATCCTGTGAAGGATAGCCACAATTTTCTAGCCAATGTTGCTTTTTATGCTCTGTCCTTTCACCCTCTGCAGGATTCTTCATATCACCTCCAAAATTTTATGCGAAAATAGGAGATCCCTCATTGATGTTTTCCAGTTCTTGTATCTTGTTTTGCTTAGTAACATACATGCATGGATTTAAGATATCCTCACAGAGAAGAATCATTTGGTGATAGATCAGAGATACGTCCAAAACGAGAGATTTTACACTTTCAAAAATGTCTGTCAAAAGAATATGTTTTTCGATTAAGTTGGCAGTTACTTCATTCTTTTGTACAAATAATTCGAATACCAATTATTAAATGATTGACAGAGAAAATAGTAAGAACCAAATGGAATTATGACACACTAACGGTGGCACTGAATGAAAGCAAAGTTTTGTTGCATTATATTTGGTACCATTACTCTTCTAAATTGTGGTATAACTTGAATTGACTGTTAATCATCCGCAAGAAAAAACTATACAAAAACTGAATATACTATCAATGATGAAACTCCTACTTTAACCTGAAATCC
The DNA here is from genome assembly GCA_947561585.1 of Caprella mutica. Taxonomy (NCBI): domain Eukaryota; kingdom Metazoa; phylum Arthropoda; class Malacostraca; order Amphipoda; family Caprellidae; genus Caprella; species Caprella mutica. Next base: position 34,196 of record CANNZV010003256.1, read on the forward strand.
TGGAGATTGCCACGAGACAGACTGTAAAGAGAGCTTGACATTTTCTACCAATTTGTGGCTTGGACACACAAGTAGTTTGTACTATATATAATATATATTTCGGTAAGCAATAATTATTATTAGCGATTATATTTTTTCCCTATTTAATTACTACAAGTGAGATACGAAAAATATTCACAATGTCTTCTTCATATAAAAGAACATCTTCATATAAGAGAACATCTTCATATAAGAGAACATCTTCATATAAGAGAACATCTTCATATAAGAGAACATCTTCGTATAAAAGAACATCTTCATATAAGAGAACATCTATATAGATTATAATATTTTTCTTATTACGATAGAAAGCAATAATTAATGCTCATAATATATTAAACATCTTTGAAATAAATGAATTATTGATTGTCAGTCTTTCCATTATTACTAGTGGTTTCTCTAAATCCTTTGAATTATACTACATATAAAACAGCCTACAAACTCACACATGAGTGTTCTATAATCTAATTTTCTCATCGGACCTTTATTCTTTGAAACACCTTGCAATTCAATTTCCAAAACCATTATAGGGAGAAATTGGCTTATATTATAGAATGAGGCGAATTCTTTCATTTGATAATAATCCGATACTTCGAAGACAGAAATGTGAGAAAAATTACATTTTGGAGCTTCCTAAATGAACTTCAGTGGTATAGAATTACATTAAATCAATTGAATTTTGTCGTGAGACAGACAAATTACTGCCTTAATACGTGTCACAATGTCTATTATAGACAGATAGTTGTAAAATATAAACTGATCAGTAAATAATACAAAGATTCAATCAAAAGACACAAATGTCACAAAACGATATCAAAATGAAATTATCCATTATCACCTTCGCAAAATTGCGGAAGGTTATGTTTTGGTCAGACTTAGGTATTTGTAATCTTATTATTCGAATAGCTCAAAATTAATTGAACCAAATTGAATGAAATTTAGTGAAATGATTAGTCATTAACCAGGAACCATTTGATTAGATTTTGGGAGCAATCGGGTCAACAGTCAACGTCAAGGTCCTTCATAACTCAAGGAATATTGGATTGTCAAGGTCATTTATAAGAGGCGGTGAAGGTATACGCTCTACAAGTGCCCATTCTAGTATTTATATGCATTTCTCAAACACCAATAACATTTCCAGATCTACAATCTGCGATAACTGGTAAGACAAATGGTGAGCCAGTGGCCAAGATTATATCGCGTCTTGCAGGACGGTTAATTCCTTATTTTCACCCTGGGGTCACATGACTGGCAATCTAGCGTCAGTTTCATGGAGTAACGACTGAAACAAAATAAGGTTTTACATCGTCGTTCTCACCGTCCTGCAATCACTGCAACACTACCTCTTTCTAGTGCACATCATAAATCTATGCATATTACCAAGAGGTAGAAAATATCGCTCAACAATTCCAATTTGTTCACAATCATGGATTTTATCGAAATAAATATTGAGGGGAGGAGGAAAATATTCCATTATTGGCTTCGGTTACATAGTTCACTAAGAACAAAATATTGGCGAATTGAAGGTAAAGAACAATGTGGAGTACATACAACAATGAAAATACTTCATTTAATTAAAAGTGATTCGGCCAAATGTCCGTTTGGCAAAATATTCGTTCGGCCATCTGTACTATATACCCTATTTTCATAGAGCACTTGTAATTATATATTTTTAGAATTCTTATTATGTTCTTATCATAGTGATTTATACTAATCTATTATATGTATAATCAATTCATTAAAATTAAACCAGTTTTTTTTATTCACTTTGTTTGATTTTCACTTAGATGTTACTTCTACAAAGTAAAACGCATAACTTAATTTAATCGTTTCACGAAAATTGGTTTCAGTACAGAGAAATATGTATACTCTTTAATTGTTCTCTTAGACTTATAAATTAGTGATAAAGAGTAGGTACGATAAAAAAACTGGAAACTGAAATAACT
>CANNZV010003256.1:36718-105149 GCA_947561585.1 Caprella mutica
GGTTTTATGATAAAAATAAAAACATGAATAGTAGTGATTCACCACATGATTCCAATTCACATGTAACATACGAGATGACACAAATGGTCTAAAAAAAAGATTATGCAGAATGAGTAATAATTAAAATCATTTATAGAATGATTGATGATCAGTTACTAAAAAGAAACAAAGATTGTTAGGTGCAGCTCCACTTCATGAATAACTGACTTTTATAAAATCGAAAACTGTGCAATTTTATAATTCGAGCAATTTTATAATTCGAGCAATTTGATAATTCGAGCAATTGTTCATTCGAGCAATTGTTCGTTCGAGCAATTGTTTTTCGAGCAATTGTCTTTCGAGCAATTGTTCTTTCGAGCAATTGTTCATTCGAGCAATTGTTTTTCGAGCAATTGTTTTCGAGCAATTGTCTTTCGAGCAATTGTTTTCGAGCAATTTACCGGCTACCGTCTTTTAAGTTCTATCACTAGCTGTAACTATTATAAATATCATTTCGTGTGTATACTTTTTCACTAAAATTTTATATAACTTAATAAAGTAGAATAAAATAAAAAGCAGCCAGTATTCAAATAATGACACTTTAAGAAATATCTTCTCGGAGGTAATTTGGCAAGCCGATTTAGGAGATCTGGAGAAACATTTGGTGCGGAATGCTGATAAGCGAAGACTTGAAGGCAGCATCGAGCCAATGTAATCCCCCATCAAAGGGAGCGATTATTGTGCAGATGCGCGTGATTCACGGTTTTGAACATACTTATCTGCACAATTTAATATTATTTCGTGACTATTCAAATGGTGTGATAAATATCGCCTGAACATTTTCAGTAAATAATGTAACTTGTAAATTTAAATGTACATTAAAACTAATGAGTAATGAAGTTCTGCGTTATGAAACACTCGAGTAATGAAGGACCTGAGTTATGAAGTATTTTCTATGCTCAAATTATAGAAAACGATAGACATCAAATTTTTTATCCTCGTTATCCCTCAAAGACCATACTTTTCTCCAAGATTTTAATCATAAAAAACTATTAGTGCCCCTGGTTTACACGATCAGATTTATCTTACGATCTGCATTTAAAATCTGATCAAAACGATCAGCTCTCAAGTCTAAAAGGTCATTTTCATCGTACGATGCATCGTACGATTAATCTGTTAATCGGATGTGCTTGCTTGATATTTGGCTCCCCCCATTCGTCCGATTCCGATCTAATCGTTGGTCTAAACAGTGATCTGACGATATCTTGGGAGTCGTGCCCATGACATCACTATGAACTGAACCATGGTATAATAACTCTATAAGGTATGACCGCAAAAGAGACAAAATCGAGTTTTTTTATGCGCATCCCCCGTATGATGTCATAGACGATGAAATATGTATTAGTGTCACTCATATTGTAAATTCATGTCGAAAGTATTTATCATAGTTTCATTTATTTAGGTAATATTAAGCAATCAGATAAATGGTAAATAAGATGTAATGAACATGAATATTAATGGATAAACATTAATTAATTACATTATTTTCCTTTGGTTCAAAATTAGTGTTTTCTATAATAAATAGTCTCACGGAATTAATAACATTTTGGATTAAAATATTTTACAGGTTATATATTAATATTGATCACTAAAGTATAATTTTAGAGATCCTTTTGTTCGAAATAGCATGCTAAAAACTCATTTTCTCACTTCTTTGACATCACAAAATACTCCCTCTCATATGTTAGGGTTGGGGAGTACTTTCGCACAAGCGTACCTTGTATTGTTATTATACCATGAACTGGATAAGTCTGGAGATAAATCGGATGCGTCTAAATGTGACACAATTTTCATCCGATCTGAGGTTTTACGATTGATCTTAAGATAAATCTGATCGTGTAAACCAGGCTTTATGAAGTGGTTCTGAGCTATGAAGGAACCAATATTCAATGTACATACAACCGTGTGTGGTTTAGTGCACACACGATATAAATTTCAAAGTTAGAGTTTCATGAAAATATTGTTAATCGAATACATAATTTTTCACGTCGTGAACAGGAACCCAAAATGAATACCTTGGTGGTATCCAATGATGACTAAGAAGGGCCCCACTTAATCTTCTAAAGCCCTTCAATAACTTTAGTATATTTTGTTGTTGAAGTAGCTCTACTGCATTCCTATTCTTCTCTGTACTCTATCCTAATGGTGTGCCATAACTTTGAGAAAGTACCTGAATGTCGAGAAGAAAAATTTAGTCGTAAGAGCATGAGTGGAGATTGTTATAGCTGGTAACTGCAAATAGAACTAAAATATTTAATTTAATTCAAATGCAATTTCAAATCAAAATAATGAGCTTAGATAAATATTATAGTATAATGTCTGGTGATTCACATATATTGTATAAAATATATGTATATTATTATATATTCATATTAATAACACAATTGTCTTCTTATAATATATACTCGTATATAACAAATTGTAAATTTGTTTAGTGCTGAACAGGGTTCAAAAATAAATAAGAATTTTATAAAAAGGTATGATAATTATCACAAGAAGGGTCCCATTATTTGAACACCCTTAATATTTATGATAGTAATGGGTATATATGCTACAATAACGACTATAGATACAATTAATTTTTAAGTTTGCATATACAGGCAGATTCCCATTTTTATAAGAAATAGAAATAATTGTGTGGCATGCTTCGATGTTATTACCGTTTGTACACATAGAAAACGGACATATAAAATTTGCGTGATTATTTCACGGTAGCTATAATTAACATTAATATTATTATTCAGATGAAGTTATTAGAAGCAATTGATTCAGAAATTCAACATGTCCCATTGTAGGGTATAAGTTCCGATCGTCTTAGTGCACGATTCCATATTTTCGGACACTTAAAAATCTATAGGTACATAATAATTATTTTTAGTAAAATAGTTATTGGTTAAATAACTATTATCTTCATATTCTTACGTTTCCGAAAATGTAGCACAACCAATAATTTTGGAACTTTCCTACTGCCAAAAATATTTCACAGAGCATAAAATTACTATTTGTTCAATGTATCACAATTGTATAAATCAAAGTATCTATTAATAATTCACCTATAGTGATTAAAACCATTAATAAATTCACAACTTTGAACTTTAATCACAGAGCATCAACTATTCCTGGCACAAATACTGGAATATTGTTTAATTAATAGGCTTAGTGTAACTATAAAAATAAATTTCTTTCATTACAACTCATAGAAAGAGAATTTTTTTTAATGAGTAACAATTATATAATTACTCGTGACTCATCCCGTTCTTATTACCATTTGGTTATAAGATTTCAATTGTTTCCTCATTTCCTCATGTCATTTATTTATCTCCTACATCCATTCTCCCCATTACTTTCAATAGTGATCTTTATCAACTAAGTAACCAACTGTCATTATTAATTTGTATATTTAATTTACAGATGAAAAATGTGAAATAAACAAATTGCCGTTGTTCTTTTTTATTATTTCGTGTTATTCTGTAAATAAAATGTTATTATTTAGCGTATTTTTTACACTGCCATTGTTACGTCCATTTGGTAAATGAAATTTCCAATAATTATTGACCAAAAATACAAAATATGATAGTTTTTTCAATGCTAGTATTTGATATACTGATGTATATCTAATATTAAAATTCGTTTCATTGTCGAAAAATGTTGTTCAGTGAAGCGTTTAGATATTACAGACTTAATAGAAGTTAGATGATAAGTTTTCTGAGTTGAAGCTATTTGTCATTTCTCTCAAAAGTTCTTGAAGAAAATTGGAAGATGTTATTCTGATATCATTTTGTTAGTTGCTGGCAAATAGAGCTGTGAAATTGTTTTTCTTTTCTGAGTAGAATATAAACAGAAGGTCAGTTATTATTTTGTATTTATAACCCGATTAAAATCCCAGATCGAAATAACTAAATTTTGCATGAACAGGATTTTCTGGGTATTGGCGACATTTGTAAATATTTTCTTGAGGGTCAAATAACCCATAGTAAACTAGATTACGTGCACTCGCTAGAGCGCATACCTTCAACGCAGCTTATCCGTTTTCTACCAAAATCTAATACCCCTAATACCCTGGTGACTGGATAGTGACTAATCGTTCCACCAAGTTTTATGCAAAATGGTTCAATACTTTTGAGTTATTGAGTTATAAATGACCTTGACCTTGACCTTTGACCAGATCACTCCCAAAATTCTACCAGATGGTTCCTGAACATTGTCCGATCGTCCCATCAAATTTCAGACAATTTGGTTGAATGCTTTTTGAGTTATTGAGTTACAACTGGCCTTGATCTTGATCTTTGACCTTTGACCCAATCGCTCCCAAAATCTAACAAAATGGTTCCTGTATATTGACCAATCGTCCCACCAAGTTTCATGCAATAAGATTCAATGCTATTTGAGTTATAAATGACCATGACCTTGACCTTTGACCGGGTCGCTCCCAAAATTCTACAAGCAGGTCACTGGGCATGAACCAATCGTTTCACTAAATTTCAGACAATTTGGTTAAACACTTTTTCAGTTAAATGAATAACAAGATGATAAATAAATAAATAAATAGACGAAGGCTAAAATAATTATGACCTTCCCGCATTCTGCGAAGGTAATAAATAGAGAAGTATACTAAGTTTCGAATTCCTTGACGGCGAACTTGATCGATTCTTCAGAAACGATGTAAACAAATAGCGTCACACAAAGTGCTCTCCAATATTAAAAGTATTTAAAAAGAATATTATAAGTGAATAGAGTGTAAAACGTGATAAAAACAATTTTATGTAAGTTAATTTCCATGAGAAGGCACATTTAACTGGATAATAGCACATTTTTTCTTTAAAACAAATGAAAAATATTTTGTGTGACGTCACTCATAATATTTCAAGATGTTCCAATATTGTACTTGGTATACTTCTCTATTTATTTACTATGAAATAATTTCCAAAAATATCAGTTTAATGTATATCAATTTTTGAAATTCATTATAGAGGTGTACTCGAGTAAATGGATGTAATATATATCAAGTAGCAATGTTACTTGGGCCAATATTAGGACAACATTGGCAACATTGGAACAGCATTGTGACAATTCTAGCCCGATAATCATTGCTACCTGGGATACCTTGAAAATAAAACTGAATTGCTTTCATATATACTGACCATTAAAACTGTGACCATTAAACGAAAATCTAGCCGAAATACTGACTTGAGAATTCCGAATGTATATTGAATGGACTGAAGGAATTCTTTTTTCCTCACAAATTGAAAATGGAAACCGAATCGAATGGTCATTTCTTTTTCGGTGTGAATGAATTGAAAGGGTCGAGAAAAGTCGGAATGGTTTGAAGTGAATCTCGAACTCGAACCTCAAATTTACATTAATTTTAGTATTTTGTCACTCGTGTGTTCTGCACGATATTTAAATCTGGGAATAAAAAAAAAATAACATATAGTTGTAACACAGTAACACTAACGAAGACGGAATATAACTTTGAAACTAATCATAACTGGACATAATTAATAGTGAGGAAATTATGGTAACTATTTGTGTCTGTAATAAATAGAGAACACACCCAAAAAAAATGAACACACACACCTTTTGAAAGATTGGTTATATACTCTTTCGTTAAAGTAAATACAAAAATGTTTTGAACTTTTCATTTTAAAAATTGAATAATATATATAGGCTATAAATATATTACTGTAATTCACCGTACAGGGTTCAAATTGGTTATCTTTATTGTGATGCACATTGTGCAACAACTGATATCTGTATCAAATTTAAATTTCGCTATTAATTAGAATATTCAATTCCTAAGAAATTGATATTCTAAAAAATTATATACTTACATTATCAAAAGAATTAAACATTATTCAAAACACTGTATAAATTATATTGAACCAACCTGTGTAGATGCCATAAATTAGTAAAGATGGAAGAACACTCAAATACAAAAGATGATCTTCAATATCGAATGCAAAAAATGAACAGTTTGCAACGTAATTTCTATTCTATAGTATGATATGAGGAATTAAACTTTCAACCTGACTATATATTTTCTTACCTAGAGTATGTCACGTACTCGCTACGTAAATACGTCAAGTTTTTTTTTCGCTGTTTATGTTTTATGGGAATATGATAGTGGCAAAATATTGTGTCTGCCCATCCTCCATAAAATGTTTATGCGAGTCTGTGACTGCCGTTAAAAAGTGATTTATGAGCTGTAAACTTGGCACTGATATTCTGGTTATCTCTGCAATGTCTTCCATTCCCAAGAAACATTACAATAAAAACCTTCATGAGGATTAAGCGGAAACAGATTTGGTCTTCTTGTGCCATCAAACGTGATACAAATTTGGAAAAGGAAATATTATTCGGGAGTGTACCGACCAATCGATATATGATATATGAGTTGATGAGAAGAATATAATACAATGTTCGTAAATATCATCACTAGGATTGTGACAATATGCTCATTAAAATATATTCTTGAGCATATTTGAAGTAAAGCATTTTCTTAATTTGAAAAAAAAATATTCTCGTTTCGAAAAATATATAATATAATAATATAGAAAAGTTTCATAAATTAATATTACCAAATGTACTTTCATTTTACCCTAACAACTGTTCAAGATTACTTAGGTCAGTGTAACCAATAAGGCTATAACCTTTAAAATTTACTCGTTTTATTAACCCAAGATTACTTTGACTGCATGAACTTTATCAGAAGATGTACACATTGAATCCATGTGACATGATTCAATTTGATACGATTTATTTAAATTCTTCAACGATTATAATTTGCACCGAAACTTGATATTAGTATCCAAATGTGCCCAGGGAGCAATGATTTTCGGGCCAAAGTTGGCCCAATATTGTCAATGTTGTCCCAATATTGGCACAAGAAACATTGCTACCTGTGTAACTTATGGGGCTTGCCTTGCTAAATTCCCTGTATCAGGTTCATCAATCTAATTACAGCACTTTTATGAATTGAGCATAAAATGAATACAAGTCATAATTTTAATGAATATGCAATAGCCAATACGAATTTATTCATGAGAATATGCAGAATATTCTTCCTGAGAACAATTAAACTCATTTCAAAGAGAATATTGTCACAACCCTAATCATCACTATTTAATCAATGAAAAGAAGAATGTCAACGATTAATTTTTCTGTATTAATCATACTTCATCCAACATCTGCTCAGTCTTGACATTTCATGTTGTACACATTTAATCAACATATGGATAGTTTGAAGTAGTTCGGTGATCTTTTTCACTGATTGCCAAACATTTACAGAGCAAGTTTCTCTTCTTTTTTGCGCAGTCTTCCTTTGAGTCATGAATAAGCTAGAAACATTTTAAAAGTTTCTTTCTGCGAAATCGTATCGCTGTTCAATCTTTTAGGAAGTTTTGTGTGTCTAGGTTCCGTTAAAAAAAGACTTGTTACTTATTTCCAATCTAAATATTTTCACGTGGAATTGAGGTTAAATAACTCTTAAAATATCACCAGGTAATGGGGACGTCAAATAAATAAAATAATGACGAAATAAGCATTTTCAAAATCTGGACGTGCATGTTCTAATAATTTTATTGGTTGTATTAATTATTATTTATAAATTTGATACGAAAATTCAAATACATTAAATTCATCGGATAAATAATATAATAAATAGTTGAATAAATAAATGAATAAGTTTATTTAATAAAAAAATTCTGTATCAGCTAACCAAAATATAATTATTAATTAATTATTTTATGTTCCCATTTTATACCTATTCTTGGAATTATGGAACTCAATCAATAGAGCTCTTCAAATCATTGAAATTTTTTGCCCGAAATGAAAATAGGCCTCAGCAATTGAAATAATGGACGACGGATCAAATTAATTTGTGCGGATGTTCAAGTGGCCACTGAAGTCGTTGAAATGTACGAGGCTCGAATTTAATTGCGTGCCGCACTAACCCAATTATTTAAAGAGAACTCTAGAATCTAGATCATAGTTATTCTCTGGTTAAAGGTAGATGTAATAGTGTCATAATTATATATATCTTAAAATTACATGAAAACTATAACAGTAGAGAATATGCAGAATATTATAGGCCTATAAGAATATATTTAGAGAATCTTTTTCCGCGAGAATATAAGGCATATTTCATAAAAAAGATGTAGAGTCCTGAGTAAGAGAACTACCCCGTATAGTGAACACATTTTCTTTAAAGGGTTAATAAACCTTTGGACACAATTTTTCTCTAATGTTGATAAATCTATGCATAAATGTTGATAAACTCTAAGTTAGATTTATTTCATTTTTTAAACTCCTATTTAAGAAAACTAATTTAATTATTTCACAAATGCAGCGCCATCTACTGATGTAAGCTGGAACTAAAATTCAGCTAATATGTACAAACGCACAAATACGTACATACGCACGAAACACTATACAATCCGTATGTATTTAGTTTTTCATCCGTTCTACCTAAGTTGTTGCAAAATGAGCACTGCTAATTGTAGACTATTAGCAATAGTAGACATTGCTAATAGTAGAATAGATTTTATCTCATTTTAACAGCTGATACGGAATGTATACAATATCACTTCGCAGCTAGCGCCCTCCCTTCAGATGCGGTGAACTTTGGACTTAAAACCAAATTATTATATTTATATATTTTAGTTGTTAGTTAAATATAAGACGAATGAACTCTCGTGTGTATACAACTAATTACTGACAACATTTCAATAGAAAAAAGGGTATATTCTTATAAAGTTTAGTACCCCTATTAGTCTGTCATGAATGGCCTTCAGTTTTAGAAAATTAATTCAGAATAAAAGAAATTTGTTAACTATAAGCAGTAGTTTTCCAACTCAGGACTCAACATTCATTATAGAGGAGTTACTGTATATAGAATAAAGTATGTTTATATAATAAAGTCTCCATTAGGTTTCAACCTTATTAAGTTATTACTTATTAGTATTGGGGAGATGGGCCTCGATCAGCCTTCTCCATCGATTTTTATGTATGGCTCCCTAAAATTGTAAAATTTCCCGATATTTATAAATTTTTAATTTATGAAGATTAACATCGTTGAATAATTCTAATGAGTTATATAAAGTATTTTTAGAAAAGGAACAGAAATAGCCAGATACTAATTGGGCTAATGTCTGTTTTACCTGTCTTGAAAACAGTGGCGTTACAATAATATTAAAAGGATAAAAACCCTAGTTTTTTAAAGAGACTCACGAAGGAAATAAATTGAAAAAAATCTTCATGTTTAAAGCCATTTAATTCAAATAACGCAGAGTATGCTATCAAACTTTAACAAAAATACACTATAAAAATATCACAATGTTTTTCTCCAGTAGAACAAAAAGAAAATGTCATAGTCAAAAAATTCAAAAATTGTGTGACCAAAAATAATTGGAAATATTTAAAAAACTTAATTTAACCTAATGAAAAACTATCAAATCTAAAAAAAAATTAATATAATTCCCACAAATAATATTTATTTACTGCTTATAACATAAGCAAGAAAGAAACAATATTTCAAAAAATAATTAGTCCAAATTTTGATTATTAAATATAGTTTATGTGTAGCTATAACAAATAATTTGATGAGTTGACAATGCTTTTAATGAGCAATAAGTATCACAGTTGATATGTTTTTGTGGCATGTATCACACGTGCTTTAGAACACAATATAGCTAATAGAGTAAGTAGCTAGCAAGCTTTTCAGCTGCCATCACTCAGTATAATCTTAGAAATGACGAACATGATTCGAACAGAAAGCGTTCTCAAAAGTTTCCGAAGGGGAAAATTCATTTGGTAACCATAATGAAAATTGACAATTTACTTAAATAGGGAATTCGAATAGTTTCCTTCATTTCCCCCCACTATTCTAAAGCTTTCTGTTCAAACTCTTGATCGCCTTGACGATCCTCTTTCTCGTACTGTGATCTTCTATTCCCAACTCCACGAGATCGGCAGTAGTCAGATCTACGAAAGCGCTGAAGTCGATATCCTGCGCGTCGAAGACATCAGAGTAGTCATTGAGAGCCAACTTCTGCAGCACCTCGGACAGTTGCTTGGAGCCGAGAGAGAGGGTGAGCTCCTCTAGCTTGGAGCCTTGGGTAGCACTGAAATGAGAGGAGAATAGAGAAATATTTATCATACAGCCATCATGTGATTTATTTCATGTAATTTACTGTTGAAATAGATTTTATCAATACAAAAATTTATAGTTTCTATATATAAAATAGAAAAGGCAAGGAGACCAATATATCCACAACAGACTCAAACTTTCTATTTACCTATTTGTAAAGTGTGTAGATAGTATTGAAGTGTATATCACTTCATTTTCAATTCATAACCTAACCACTCTTTTAAGTTAATGAAAATAAAGAGATAGAAAGCTAAAAATAAAATAAATTTTCTAAAGTTATTCAAATCAATAGAACACCAAAAGTGACTAAGAACTAGTTAGCTGAAGGTTTGTACCTGTGGTCCAGGTCGAAAGAAGTAGGTTGAAGAGTGCCAAGTGATCTCTTGGTCTTCACTGTGGTAGGTTCTGAAGAAGAAGTTTTTTCAGACCCACTGCTTCTTTCTGAAAAAAATTATATTTATGGCTATATATATATATAATTTATTTGAATTTAACGTCTGCTTCGGAACCGAAGGACCATATCGCTGACGTCAAAATGAAATTAAGTACAAGGGACTGGAAGAAGCTGTCAGAAAGGGAAGCGGGTCCATTAACAAAGTCACCTATCAACAGTCAGTGACATAGCTCATGGATGCAGAAAACCTACTTCGTGAAATTGAGAATGAAGTTATAAATTGATACAAGCACCAGTTGCTGCATCCACTGGTGGAAGAGGAAAATGAAGAGGTAAAAGTAAATTAAGTCTAAGTCTACCTGACACAAAATATAATAGCTACCTCGTAGTTGAAGAGCATAACGCTAGCGCTATCCTATAAAACTGCAAGCAGCGTTAAAAAAATGATAAAAATGGAAGAAGATAATACATAACTAATCCTAATTACAACCATTAGAGACCCAAGGAACGCCACCCCCTTCTCTTCCATTCACTACCGACAGCTTCAGGATGGATCCCTGGAAGCTAATTAGCTACAATTGGTTTATTTGCGATTAAGTAGGATAGATCTGGTGTATAAATTTATATCCAGCTACTTGATTTTTCCAGCACAAGATATAGCTATGCCCTTTTAATGGTAATGAACTAGCTAATGATTATTTATTTACCAATATTAAATAAATTGTATTACCAACGTTATCTATCTAAACCTCTTTCGATCCAACTAATCCAGATAGCTAACATTAATGGCAAAAAAAACATTTCCTGAAGATCGTTACAATAGATATATTTCATGCCATGCTCTGACGGCTACAAAGAAAAGCAAACCTTCAGGCGAGAGTAGAAACTTCCACGTGTTCACCATAGAGTTCTCAGAATACTTAATATCGGACTGTTCGTCAGCTTCGTCGTAAAGTTCATCTTCAATCCTGTTAAGATAAAAATATATAGCGATATGAAGGCGAGAAGAAAATACAGAAAGGTAAAAACTAGACTTGTGTCAAAAAATTTCTTCCGAAACATTTTCACAAATTATTTTCAGCTTAAAATCTTAATAAATTAGGTAATAAATGAATAGTATTCTTATTCATTGAAGAGGCTGTTAGGTTTAATAAAACTAAAAGCATATAGCTATAGTTATAGCTTATAAAATAAATAGAAGAACAAGGAAGAAATAATAACTCTATCTTGCATTATCGCATATTTAATTGAAATTGAGTATTTTGCTACCTAATGCTTTTTTTAGGCTAATGGTATTAAGATGAAGGTACAGGTAGCCATTTCCAAAGTGTTTACCAGCTTTATTATTGTTTTGAATTAGTCAGAAGTATTTTAGTTTTCTCTTTGCTTAGAAAGTCGGATGGTAACTATTGCAAAACCCATTCGGACAAATTAAATTACATATATATATCATGATGAAAAAAATATATACGTTTTCAGTTCTATAACCAGTGAAATTAGTTCTAATGAATTGAGTAGTTAGCTAATAAAAAATTAAGCGTAGAGGGACCTTTAAAGGTCCTCTCCAGGCTCCGGGAAAAGAATGAGATTATAACATAACATTATAGAACTAAGGTCTACGATCATTATTCCGCAAACCGCATACAATTCGGTTCAGTATATATTTTATTATTTGCTTTTAAAGTTTTTTAATACTCTGTGAGCAACAATTGAGCGAATCTCCAACCTGACGCTGAGAAAGAAGATTGTACACTCTTCGTTTTGATTTCAAATTTAGATTTTTAAACAAACAATGCGTTTTTGGCCGTCTTTTAAGATATTAATTGTTTCGAAAAGTATATAAACGTTTCTATAATAAGTTTATCAAAATTTAAACCTTTAAACGAATAATAAATAGATTTATTAAACCAAATGCCTAGTTGACAATCAAAACAAATGGTGTACATTCTTCGTCTTCAAACTGAAAATTAGAAAGTCGGAAGTAAAGTAGGTTTTGTAGAGTTTGGATTATAAAGATCTTTAAAAGCATATAAATTTTATGGGTTTGCAGTAAAATGATAAGAAACATTAGCTTCGTTGATTTAAACAATAAAAAAATTTGCTTGGAGGGGACCTTTAACGCTTAAAGAAAAAATGTTTTGAAACTTTTAGCTAGCTGTTTTTTGTTCAATATGTGTAAACAAATAAATGTATAATCCATTCTGTTTCTTTGTTGCAAAATTGTTTGTTCTGTAACTTTTTGTTTCTTTCAGTAGCAACTCCTTCCTCCGAATGTGTTGTCAAATAAATATATCGTAGAGTTATTTGAAAACATTTCCTGTTGTGCTAGACATAAAAAACTGATAGCTAATATGAAAGGAATACTGACGTAAAATTGGTTAACCAGAAGAATGTAGACCCAACACAGAACGTGGTACCTATCTAATTTGGTCCGTTTCAGGAGTTTCACTGCAATTGTTTATCACTAAATAAGCTCTTCACTCCAAATACTCTTTTCAACTGTTTTTAAATGGCAAGTTTATGTACTCCAAGACATTCAAACCTGAAGCTGATGGTAATGTCTGGCAGTGGCTTCGCTTCTAAGAAAGGAGAGCAGTAGTTATTGAAGAGGGAATCGTCCTGCATCATCTGAGAGGGATAATAGACAACACACTAAAGTATTTATGGGTTGTTTCCAATGAGATAAAATATTCATTTTAAAGTCTTGTAATGGGGTTACAAAAAATATATGCAATGAACTTTAATTTGAACATAAGCTAAATATTTTCACAAGTTCAGAAATAACATTCGTTCATCAATGGTGTCAAATTTCGATAATCGTTTCTTGCATCCTGTTACTTTTTCTAAATAGCTACCAAACTATGAAAATCCACTAAAATTCAATCTAGGATGAGGTATTTCAATCTAGCTATATCTCAAATTCAATCTAGGATGAGATATAGCTACTAGCTAGCTACTCCTAACGGACTACAATCAGTAATAAATTATTTACTAAATCATTGAAGCTACAAACATAAATTTAAAAAGTTATAAACAAACAATTCTGATAGTTTTAATAAATCTAAAAGACTGGCAGCTATCTATTCTTAAATCCCAAGAAGGGTAGCTAGCTACATAGATGAGAGCTATATACAAAAATCATGAAAATTAAGAACCTGACTATTGTTTAGATTTCACACACATTTGAAAACCAAAATAAGAAAAACTATCAACCTAAATATAGTTGAAGTTTATATCACAACTTTACAAGCTACCATCCAAGCAAGCATCTAATTCTAATCTAAATAACTTCCAAGCAAGCATCTAATTCTAATCTAAATAACTTCCAAGCAAGCATCTAATTCTAATCTAAATAACTTCCAAGCAAGCATCTAATTCTAAAAATAATAACTTCCAAGCAAGCATCTAATTCTAATCTAAATAACTTCCAAGCAAGCATCTAATTCTAATCTAAATAACTTCCAAGCAAGCATCTAATTCTAATCTAAATAACTTCCAAGCAAGCATCTAATTCTAATCTAAATAACTTCCAAGCAAGCATCTAATTCTAATCTAAATAACTTCCAAGCAAGCATCCAATTCTAATCTAAATAACTTCCAAGCAAGCATCTAATTCTAATCTAAATAACTTCCAAGCAAGCATCTAATTCTAATCTAAATAACTTCCAAGCAAGCATCTAATTCTAATCTAAATAACTTCCAAGCAAGCATCTAATTCTAATCTAAATAACTTCCAAGCAAGCATCTAATTCTAATCTAAATAACTTCCAAGCAAGCATCTAATTCTAATCTAAATAACTTCCAAGCAAGCATCTAATTCTAATCTAAATAACTTCCAAGCAAGCATCTAATTCTAATCTAAATAACTTCCAAGCAAGCATCTAATTCTAATCTAAATAACTTCCAAGCAAGCATCCAATTCTAATCTAAATAACTTCCAAGCAAGCATCTAATTCTAATCTAAATAACTTCCAAGCAAGCATCTAATTCTAATCTAAATAACTTCCAAGCAAGCATCTAATTCTAATCTAAATAACTTCCAAGCAAGCATCCAATTCTAATCTAAATAACTTCCAAGCAAGCATCTAATTCTAATCTAAATAACTTCCAAGCAAGCATCTAATTCTAATCTAAATAACTTCCAAGCAAGCATCTAATTCTAATCTAAATAACTTCCAAGCAAGCATCTAATTCTAATCTAAATAACTTCCAAGCAAGCATCTAATTCTAATCTAAATAACTTCCAAGCAAGCATCCAATTCTAATCTAAATAACTTCCAAGCAAGCATCTAATTCTAATCTAAATAACTTCCAAGCAAGCATCTAATTCTAATCTAAATAACTTCCAAGCAAGCATCTAATTCTAATCTAAATAACTTCCAAGCAAGCATCTAATTCTAATCTAAATAACTTCCAAGCAAGCATCCAATTCTAATCTAAATAACTTCCAAGCAAGCATCTAATTCTAATCTAAATAACTTCCAAGCAAGCATCTAATTCTAATCTAAATAACTTCCAAGCAAGCATCTAATTCTAATCTAAATAACTTCCAAGCAAGCATCTAATTCTAATCTAAATAACTTCCAAGCAAGCATCTAATTCTAATCTAAATAACTTCCAAGCAAGCTTCTAATTCTAATCTAAATAACTTCCAAGCAAGCATCTAATTCTAATCTAAATAACTTCCAAGCAAGCATCTAATTCTAATCTAAATAACTTCCAAGCAAGCATCTAATTCTAATCTAAATAACTTCCAAGCAAGCATCTAATTCTAATCTAAATAACTTCCAAGCAAGCATCTAATTCTAATCTAAATAACTTCCAAGCAAGCATCTATTTCTAATCTAAATAACTTTCAAGCAAGCATCTATTTCTAATCTAAATAACTTCCAAGCAAGCATCTAATTCTAATCTAAATAACTCCCAAGCAAGCATCTAATTCTAATCTAAATAACTTCCAAGCAAGCATCTATTTCTAATCTAAATAACTTCCAAGCAAGCATCTAATTCTAATCTAAATAACTTCCAAGCAAGCATCTAATTCTAATCTAAATAACTTCCAAGCAAGCATCTATTTCTAATCTAAATAACTTCCAAGCAAGCATCTAATTCTAATCTAAATAACTTCCAAGCAAGCTTCTAATTCGAATCTAAATAAGCACTGATTCACATCTAATTTTTGTAATCCAAGCAAGCATCATTCACATCAATGTCTCAGTTTACTCACCATGGTGGAGAGGCTGGAGTGTCGAGTAATGGAGAGGGAAGGGGAGTAGCTTTTGCCTGAGTCAGAGTAGTGACTCTCACTCTTGGAGTTGCGACCCCTGTCAACAAGAAAGGAAATTAGGAATAAGGATAAAAAAACTAGCTACTGACGAAATATAAGTTATTTAGTTGGCTAAATACTGAAATCATCAAATCTTCAATCAATAAAGTTGTTCAATTAGCTATCATATAAATGTATATATTTTCAAATATTTTTTTCTGTAAATGTGTCCCAGTGATTCACTTAATCACCAGTAGAAATGTCTCATGCGCTTATTTTCTTGTATAATCGTCATCATTCCTAAAAATATCAATAAGTTAGCTATTTCCTCAATGCATACAGTAGCTATCATTAATTTCTCTTTAAATTGTTAATAATCATATTTTTTACTAGCCCATTAGCCAGTCAATTAATTTAATCTCAAAAGCCAAATAACTACTGAAAAGTAGCTAGCTGCCAAGTTTTGCGAAGATCATGCATTGAATAATATTATTGAACATCAATTATGCAATGTTCAGTAATCACCCAACAAAGAAAGAACTAACATATTTTTTTTAAATGCAACACATCAGAAGAAACAACACGAAGATTGTGCAATTTAAAATTATATTTCAGAAATAAAATTGAGAGAAGAAACCCTCTTTCCATATATCTAAAATGAGAGAAAGTGTAACTTGTTCTGTAGTGACCAAAAAACAGTTCTAAATTAAATATAGCGGTGCTGTGGACTTCACTCGGTGCTGTGGACTTCACTCGGTGCTGTGGACTTCACTCGGTGCTGTGGACTTCACTCGGTGCTGTGGACTTCACTCGGTGCTGTGGACTTCACTCGGTGCTGTGGACTTCACTCGGTGCTGTGGACTTCACTCGTTGCTGTGGACTTCACTCGTTCCTGTGGGTTTCACTCGTTGCTGTGGGTTTCACTCGTTGCTGTGTGTTTCACTCGTTGCTGTGGGTTTCACTCGTTGCTGTGGGTTTCACTCGTTGCTGTGGGTTTCACTCGTTGCTGTGGGTTTCACTCGTTGCTGTGGGTTTTTTACTCGTTGCTGTGGGTTTCACTCGGTGCTGTGGGTTTCACTCAATACCACACTACCTACCAGCAACCACAGATAGAAGATTTTAGAGGAGTTTCTTTCGCATTCAGCAAGGACTTTTTATCCTCGTTTTTGGAGCTGCATAAGTAGTATATGAGGCAGTTTCCAATTAAATGTACGACTAAATAGTTTTAATAACCATTCATTAACATAATAAAAAATCTTTTTCAACTAAGTAGCTTATTAGTTTTATTCAAATCAGTTCTACTTAGAATCACAGTAGCTACCAATAGATGTACACTCTAACCTATAAAGGCTAGATGTATCTACTTGCCTCTTATAAACATTAGTCCACCATTTTTTAAAGCCCCTACCCACTGAGTCCCCTTCTGTAGTCTGCTGATCGTCATCCTGCTGTGATAGAAGTGATGAGCACTAAGCCTATTATCCTTCTTGTTTTAAATGGAACAATATTGTCTTTTTAAACAAACAAAAAAAGGCTAAGAACTCAGCAGAGAAAGGATACGCATAATAGGACTATTCTAACTTACCACGGACCCTTGCATCAGCTACTTAAAACAACCACCAAAATTTTAAACTTGAATTGATTTAGTAGCCATAGAGTTTAAAGTTATGGAACCAAAGGCCAAGCAGCTGAAGTTGAAAGAATATTAATTACAATGGACATCGAAGAAACAGTAAAAAAAATAAGGCTACTACAGGAATATAGTCAACTATCACCCGTCGATGACAAAGCCTATGGATGTAGAAAAGCTACTTCAGAACTCTGCAGAGTCACTTACCAAGGAATGTGGCTAAAAGGGAAAGTGGTAGAAGGGAAAGTGGTAGAAGTGATCGTAAATGAAGTCTACGGAACTACCAAACAAAAGAAATACAAGATCTTGTAGGTCAGTTGCAGAATATAATCCAAGCAATATCCTTTAAAACTGCAAGTAGCTAACGTTGAAAAAATAATAGACATTCGAACATCTAGCTAATCTAAATTAAAACTATTTGAACCAAATCATCAGGCCGAATGTTCATTTCGCAAAATAACATAAATAAGATGTAAATAAATGATATTGATAGGAAATAACCAAATAATATCAAGAGAGCAATGTTACCTTATAGCGGACACAGGCTTTTATAACATCAAAGTCATTGGTTTGTTCGGCACAGTCTAGTAGAGTGAGTCCAGAGGGAGTGACTATGTCACTATCTGCTCCACACCTCAGTAGGTACTCTATGATGCCAATGTGACTGAAAAATAAAGACATATTAAGAATCTATTGCAAGAACTTACAGGGAGGAGTATTTTACACCACATTAAGAACTACTTAAAAGAGAGATAGGGATAGTATATATTAAGCAAAATAATATTTGGGATAGGAATTTTACTATTAGCTAGCTATAAAAATATTTAATGATACAGGAAATGGGTTTTAAAGATACATTTAATTTATATCAAATCAGATGTTTTTTACCAGACCTTGTGAGAGTAGCTACAACTAGTTAAATAAGTGAAAGTTGAATAGAAATGCACACATACCATTATAAAGACCAATAAAAATTAAACTCTATTTTCTTCAATTTAATTATCAAAAACGTATTTATTTGTTTTCCCTAGAATTAGTCTATGATCTTCCTAATCCATATGACTATTTAGTACCAACCCATAGAAAGTAGAACAACTTTAGTACCAACCCCATAGAATTTTAGCACCTACCCATAGGAAGTAGCATAGAGCAATGGAGACCATCCCTTCACACTATCTACTGCATTAATGTCTGCCCCATGGTCTAGGAGCATCTGCACTGCTCGGTCAGACCCTAACATGCAGGCAGCGTGCAGAGCTGTCATTCCTTGCTCGTTCACAACCTGAATGAAGGTGGGAAATAAACTGATTAAAAAATAGCTAAGGTTGGCATAAGCGATCAGAGTCTATTCTAATACTTTCTACATATTTTTGAGGAGTGTAACTATAAACACAACGTTGAAGGTTTTTTTCATGAATCGAGCTTTCTGTTCTTTCTCAAGCTACTTGATCCTGATGATGAATAAACATCTATCTACTTGAAAGCTAAATTCATAAGAAAAAACCTTCAACGTTGAGCTTATAATTATCCTCTTAAAAATATGGAAATTCCGTTGACTATGATTCTTTTCAATCACTTTCTACATAGTTGTTGTTCTCGACAAACATTAGACTTTCTATTTGTGTTTGACAGCGATAGTAAAACACTTTACACTGCAAAAAATAATACAAGAAATAATATTGCTCCAGGAACAATGTTAACTAGGGATGGGGCGAAGTATCGGTATCGGTACTCAGTATCGGAAGCATTGTCAATTTCTATGGTATCGATATCAGCATTTTTTTCTGGTAGCTACACGGTAACGGTATAGGCAAAAAAGTGCCTATACTTTGCCGAAACCAATAGTATTTAGAAAAATTATATTATAATTTATTATCTATTACAATGAAAATTTTTAATTTAAATTGATGTAGCTAACAATGATTTCAAATAGATAGGTAATCATAATTTTCAAAATTATTAATCTCATTTAAATAGTCAAAGTATCGGTATCGGCATTAGCATCGGTAAAAATCTAGGTATCGGTAGGGTATCGGTATCTGTGAAAAGCTGAGATATCGGTATTGGCATGGTATCGGTATCGGTAAAATTTTTGGTATCGTCCCATCCCTAATGTCAACTATCACCTGTCGTTGACAAGCCCATGGATGTAGAAAAGCTACTTCGTGACTCTGTAAATAGCTACCAAGGAATGTGACAAAAAGGAAACTTGGTAGAATTGAAAGGTCAGACTCGAGAAAAGCGTAAGAGTTGAAAGTAACTGCCATTACCTTTGCCTCTTTAGGATCTTTCTGCAGGATGACTAACAGAGTCTGTAAGTCATTAGAGTCCACTGCCTCTAAAGCACTCAAAGCAACATCTGAAAAAAACACAAAGGTTAGAGATAACTAGTCTTACAATAGGAATATTCACAATATTATTTAGATAATTAATCCTTTAGCGGGCAAGTAGCTATCACTCGAGTGATGCACCATTATTTTTAATTCATTATTTTTCTCACATGTTTTTCTACCATTAGCTATATTGTATTAATAAAACACAGACAATAACAGACATTGTTGTCTTTCAAATAATCAATAAAAAATACAATAGAAATATCAGTTATCCAAAAAAAAAAAAAATTTTTTTTAAAGAAATCCACAAGAATCAAAATATCTCTAAAAGTAATAAACTATGACATACTAAAAATTTAGAACAATCTGACGAGTTTATCGGTCAGTGCACGCTAAAGAGTTAAGTTCAGTTCAATGTCTGCTTTGGAATAAAATATTAAACTAATTTTCAAATATCTAAAATAATAAAGAAGTCCTCTTGCTTTTAATAAGTGCTAAAAGAATTTATTAAGAACAAGAACAAAGCTCCAATCAAATTACAAGGGTTGCAATAAAATGGAAACACTTTGCTGTTCATTGAGCTCTGTAGTGATGTAAGGAGCCATGATATTTCCATTTGATCTTACTCTAGCAGTTCAAATTAGCTATAGTTTGACTGTCTCTATCAAGAAACTTAGACTTTTGACCAGACTTGCGCTTGCTGATGACCTTTTTCCTCTTCTTTCAAAAGGAAGCCATTACTTTTGAGACAGTAGCTACCCCTCGAGATGAAAAGTATTCTGACAGTTTCTATTACACTAGCGCCATAACAAATAATTTGACCTCTTTGACAGTAGCTACTAGAGGCAGGTCAGCCATTTTAATACAGTTAAAAAAAATTAATCTGTAAAAAAACAGCTAACTAGCTATTGTAAACAAAAACATTTTAAACCCAGTAAATAAACAACTAAAATATTTTAATTTTTTCATGATTTCAGTAGCTAGCTATTTGATGGAAGAAAAAGCAAAGATATTATGATTTATAATACAATGCGATACACCACTGAAGTCCAGTTTCAAATACATCATGCAGCCTGCCACCTGTGTTTCAAACTGGGTATACTTTATACACAATAGCTACAATAGGCATTTAAAATAGCCAAGTCTAACTTCCTCCTCACCAGATGTGATGACCTCAGTAATCGGTGTGAGAATGTCAACAGCTTCTTTGCAGTCATGTTCCTGTGCTATAGAGAGAGCTGTGGTGTTATTGGCAGTCACTGCGTTGGGCTGTGCTCCTCGAGATAGCAGAGTCTTGACGTATTTCACGTCACTTTGGTACGCTGCTACCATCAGGGGAGTAACCCCTGCAAAAACAATCTTAATGAACTGGCAGTCAGTTGAACCAATTGAAATGTAGCAACAGGTGTATTTATCATGAGAGTCATAAAGAAAATTGTAAAATAAAACTATTAGGCAGCTATTAAGAATTTAAGCCAATTTAGTTTAGCTACACAAAATAATATTAAGGTCAGATTTAGAGAGTAGCTACACAGCTACATGATTGGTCTACATATGAAATGGTGCTTTGTATGTTCTTCTTATTTAGCTATTTAGCAACAATAATTCCTGTGAGATTGCTAGTTTCTTAAAGCTAGCTAGAGAAAATACTATTTTATTCAATATTATCAACATTAAAAGCCAATACCTTGAGCTAACCGTATAAACGTACCAGTTCTATGGAAAGTAGCATTGACAGAAGTTCCTCTGTTGAGCAAAACTCTCACCATAACCTCGTCATCCGTCAGAATTGCTACTTTCACTGGACTCAACTTCAATAAAAGAGAAACAAAAATTAGCCACACCATTAAAAATAGCTAGCTACATTAGTTACCACCCATAACAATTTACTAATAGAAATCTATAATAATTTTGTCTAAATAAACTAAAAACATGTAGCTAGCAAGCTACAGGTTGGGGCAAAAATAGCTATGGAAACATATTTTCAAACATAATAATCTTTCGGAAGAGTAGTTCCAAAGTAAGTTATTGAGTTTATAGAATAGCCAAGACACTATATTATCGCATCACAAAAATGTCAAGACAAAAGAACAGCTATAGTTGAATTACACCATGTTAGGAAAGTCGGATTCCACTGCTGCAAAGAAACTTTCAATAGCAAGATTAACTGTCTTGAAAGGGGATATTTGTCTGATTACCCAAGAAGTGGTAGACCACACTGGCAATGGTTTAAAACAATGATCAAACACATTTGAAAGAAGATTAGGAGAACGCCGAGTTAGCTAGATACTTTGAAATGGAAAAAAAGCTAGCTAGACTAGATAGCTAGATAATGGAATACATGCAAGAATGACTATTTCACAAAAGACCTGATTACCTGCCCCAAATTTTCATCTGCTTCGGCATCCATTAAACTTCTGACAATTCCTATATTTCCACTTGCAGTTGCTAGAGCCAATACACTGACGCCTGAAAAGATAAATATTAAATAATATAGTAGCTGTTGTAAACAACCTATACAAATTAAAAATCATAGCTAGTAAAAAGAAGCTAACATAGCTATTTCATACAACAATTTCAATAACTAAAGGTTGATTATTTAATAGGAGGTTTAACGTCTACTTCAGAACCAAAGGCCATAGCTAGCTGTGATGTCAAAAGGAAATTAAGTAAAAATTGACAGGAAGAAGTAGTCAGAAAGGAAAGTGGCTCCATGAACAAAGTCACCTAGCTACCACCAGTCGATAAACAAGGAAATCAAAGGATATAATGAGCCAAAACTTACAATAGGATACTGTTATGACCTTTTTAGGTGAAACATTGCAAATTTAAAGTCAAGAAATAATAATGACAAAGTCAATAATCTGTTGAAAAATGAATGATAGCTAAAGATAGCTATATAACATAAAGATACTGATTGGAAAAGGGCTCACTTTAATTAAAGAATAAGATTTTATATGATCAGATTTCTGATGTAATGGCCACATTTGTTAGTCAGAAATCAGACTATAACTATTTCACACTCATAAAATAAAAAAGTTAAACATTATTCAATATTAACTACAGTGCACTTTATTAATATTTGAGAAGTTTTACCAACTAGCTAATTTCTTCCATTGAAGATATTTTACAGATATTGTGACATAAATAGTGATAAATATTAATGTAGCTAATAGCTACTATAGTAAACACTAACCTAAAGCATTGACATCATTGACAGAGGCACCATGTCTCAGCAGATAAGAAGATACATGAGAACGACTAGCTCTAACGGCTTGCATCAGTGCTGTGCATCCATAGCCATTCTTAGCATTGATATCGGCACCACGCTTCAACAGAGTTTTCACTACTGAATAGTGACCATAGGACGCAGCAATTTGAAAACAGGTATTGCCATCAATATCTTCATAGTCTACATCAACTCCTGAAAGAAATCTTTCAATGTGAACCTTATATAGGAAAATAAAAAATTTCTTAAAATTTAACTTAGGCAGTAGCTAGCTAGTAAAATAGTTAGCTTTTAATTTTAAATTAATAGAAATGGAAAGTCTTCATAGAGGAACAAGTTAAATAAGGAAACCTCTTTTGGAAGAACAACGAAATTATCTTACAAATATGTATTTAAACTTCAGAAAGAAGTAGCAATTTCATAAACATATATAGCTAGCTAAATATATGTACAACAGGATTATAATCATTTAGCAATTAGTTTCATTTATATCAGCAAAATTCAAAATAGCTAGCAGCTAATTCATAGCTGCAGATCTGATAACTGAAATAACATGCAATGCTACTTTATACTATTAGCTATAGCTAGCTATCTGTAGCTTTTATGTTTAGAAGTAACATTTAGTGAAAATTTACAATCAAGAAAAACTAAGAATGAATGTCACAGGAAGCGGTGTCTTTAGCCTTTTCATAAAAGATGAAAGTGCTGGATTCATGACGCACAAAAGTACCTACCAGTAGCATTCTTAATTATGAACTAAACTCTGTTGTTAAAAGCTTAATGGAGGGGCTATGTGATTAAAAGAGCAAATGAATAAATATGGAAATACATATATATATGGATAGATGTAAAAATTGACAAGTATGGATATAGCTAGGAAACAGGCAATTATCAAAACTTTTTAATAGTTAGCGTCAGACCGGGTGGCTTTGCGCACTTCAACATTCCGGGTGAAGTTGCGCATCGGTAATTGACGGTGAATGCGTGAAAATATTTTAAATCTGACAACACCATTGGAAAGAGCAGCTCATAAACCCCATAATGCATAAATTTCACGAAAATCGTAAGAGATTAAGTATAGATACTAAGTGTTCAAACAAAGACCTATGTTTTTTATGGCAAAATAATTATTTTGGACTAGAATCGAATCTCCGCAAACTATGCTGTAGTGTTGATAATTATGCTCAAATTTGATTGCAATTTACGTTGGATACGCATAATTTACTGCAGATTAACGTCATGTAAGATGATTTTAATAATAATTATAAAATATTGAGATATAACCAATATACTAGATGCGCAAGATCACCCTGGGAATATTTTAATTCACGGGTGGACTTGCGCACATTTATTAATAAACCTGTGATATTCATCCCTGATACCTATATCACGGCAATTCCACAGCAGCCTCACGGCAATTCCACAGCAGCCTCACGGCAGTTGCACAGCAGCCTCACGGTAGTTGCACAGCAGCCTCACGGCAAATGCACAGCAGCCTCACGGCAATTGCACAGCAGCCTCACGGCAATTGCACAGCAGCCTCACGGCAATTGCACAGCAGCCTCACGGCAATTCCACAGCAGCCTCACGGCAATTGCACAGCAGCCTCACGGCAAATGCACAGCAGCCTCACGGCAAATGCACAGCAGCCTCACGGCAATTGCACAGCAGCCTCACGGCAATTGCACAGCAGCCTCACGGCAATTGCACAGCAGCCTCACGGCAATTGCACAGCAGCCTCACGGCAATTGCACAGCAGCCTCACGGCAATTGCACAGCAGCCTCACGGCAATTGCACAGCAGCCTCGTCCACACGGCAATTGCACCAGCAGCCTCGCCCTCACGGCAATTGCACAGCAGCCTCGCCCTCACGGCAATTGCACAGCAGCCTCACGGCAATTGCACAGCAGCCTCACGGCAATTCCACAGCAGCCTCAAGGCAATTCCACAGCAGACTCACGGCAATTGCACAGCAGACTCAAGGCAATTGCACAGCAGACCCAAGGCAATTGCACAGCAGCCTCACGGCAATTCCACAGCAGACTCACGGCATTCCACAGCAGACTCACGGCAATTCCACAGCAGACTCACGGCAATTCCACAGCAATTCCACAGCAGACTCACGGCAATTCCACAGCAGACTCACGGCAATTCCACAGCAGACTCACGGCAATTGCACAGCAGACTCACGGCAATTGCACAGCAGCCTCACGGCAATTCCACACAGCAGACTCACGGCAGTTGCACAGCAGCCTCACGGTAGTTGCACAGCAGCCTCACGGCAAATGCACAGCAGCCTCACGGCAATTGCACAGCAGCCTCACGGCAATTGCACAGCAGCCTCACGGCAATTGCACAGCAGCCTCACGGCAATTCCACAGCAGCCTCACGGCAATTGCACAGCAGCCTTACGGCAAATGCACAGCAGCCTCACGGCAATTGCACAGCAGCCTCACGGCAATTGCACAGCAGCCTCACGGCAATTGCACAGCAGCCTCACGGCAATTGCACAGCAGCCTCACGGCAATTGCACAGCAGCCTCACGGCAATTGCACAGCAGCCTCACGGCAATTGCACAGCAGCCTCACGGCAATTGCACAGCAGCCTCACGTCAATTGCACAGCAGCCTCACGGCAATTGCACAGCAGCCTCGTCCACACGGCAATTGCACAGCAGCCTCGCCCTCACGGCAATTGCACAGCAGCCTCGCCCTCACGGCAATTGCACAGCAGCCTCACGGCAATTGCACAGCAGCCTCACGGCAATTCCACAGCAGCCTCAAGGCAATTCCACAGCAGACTCACGGCAATTACACAGCAGACTCAAGGCAATTGCACAGCAGACCCAAGGCAATTGCACAGCAGCCTCACGGCAATTCCACAGCAGACTCACGGCAATTCCACAGCAGACTCACGGCAATTCCACAGCAATTCCACAGCAGACTCACGGCAATTCCACAGCAGACTCACGGCAATTCCACAGCAGACTCACGGCAATTGCACAGCAGACTCACGGCAATTGCACAGCAGCCTCACGGCAATTCCACAGCAGACTCACGGCAATTCCACAGCAGACTCACGGCAATTCCACAGCAGACTCACGGCAATTCCACAGCAGACTCACGGCAATTCCACAGCAGACTCACGGCAATTCCACAGCAGACTCACGGCAATTCCACAGCAGACTCACGGCAATTCCACAGCAGACTCACGGCAATTGCACAGGAGACTCACGGCAATTGCAAAGCAGACTCACGGCAATTGCAAAGCAGACTCACGGCAATTCCACAGCAGACTCACGGCAATTCCACAGCAGACTCACGGCAATTCCACAGCAGACTCACGGCAATTGCACAGCAGACTCACGGCAATTGCACAGCAGACTCACGGCAATACCACAGCAGACTCACGGGCAATTCCACTGCAGACTCACGGCAATTCCACAGCAGACTCACGGCAATTCCACAGCAGACTCACGGCAATTCCACAGCAGACTCACGGCAATTCCACAGCAGACTCACGGCAATTCCACAGCAGACTCACGGCAATTCCACAGCAGACTCACTGCAATTGCAGTGGGGCAGTTGCATAGAAGATTGGGGCAGATTCACGGCAGTTGCATAGCATATCGGAGTTAGATTTTCTATTCACAGTTTATACATAGGATGAACTTGCGCACTGCGCAATTTCACATTGGGTGAATTTGCGCAGTGCGCAAGTACACCCGGTAATTGCGCAAAATTCACCCGGTTTATCCCCACGATCTTTGCGCACAGTTTTTTGATGATAACTTTTTTTCTATTGAACTTAAAGAGTTGAAACTTGGTGAGCACCTAGGTCTATCCTACATCTATCTGCACACGAAAAATCAGATTGCTGACTTTTCTAGTTTTTTCGTAAAATCAAAGTATGCGGAAAATGCGCAAAGCCACCCGGTCCGACGCTATAAGCTAATAATTAATAGAATAGAAGCTTTAAATAAGACAGATGGTGATATAATTGATAGAATATGGAGAAACCTATCAATAATTGATCATTTTCAGTTTTCTATTTAAGAGCTGTAGCTTAATCAAATTATTATACATTTTAGGTGTAAAAAAAACCTTTTCAGATGTAGCTAAGTGCTGCATGCATCAACCTATTTTGACTACACAAAACACACACATACCTTGTTCTAGTAATTTTTCAAGAGCTTCAATTTTTCCATCTTTAGCCAATCTATGAATACTATTTGCCATAATTTCTAGTTTGGTACAAATCCTAAATTTAAAGAATTGTCATTGAAATCAAATTTTTTTTAGTAGGTAGCTAGTAGCTACTTAAATTAAATTCATCAAAAATGGTAGCTATGTCGTCTTCCAGACAACTTAAGTTGTAACCTGGAATTAAGTCAAACAAGTCAAGACTGAATCTGAAATTAATAAACTATTAGTTAACATAGTTTATTTAAATAGGCATATAAATAGTAGGAAATTACTTTTCATACATAATTTTAATTTTAATTCAACAGTATCTAAAAGCTGAGCGGCGCACCACATTACGGCGCACTACAATACGGCGCACCACTGTACTTTCTATTAATGACCTGAATGTGAAAAATTGTATGTAGTTTGTTGTATCCGCTAGTTTGTTGTTCTGCACACATCATGATTGTTTAATGACCTGGCAGGGGGGTTCGGGGGGCGGCATGCCCCCCGATACATCTACCTAACGGCTAACTGATAAGTTTTTATTTACACCTCAGACTGAAAGTTTACAATAGTTACCCCATAAAATTACAATTACAGTTTTCCATGATTAATTTTATTTTCTATTCCAAATTAAACATCTCAATCAAATAATTTAACTGTGTAGAATGTGTCTCTTCTCCCGCAGAGATTTTAATTTGAGAGATAGTTACTCTCTGACTCTCAGTAGCAGATTCATAATCTCCCGCAGCTAAATTAATGGTAACATAGGAATTAATTCAAAATCTCCCGCAGCTAAATTAATGGTAATATAGGAATTAATTCAAGATCTCCCGCAGAGATCTCCAATTTCTAAAAATTCAATCAAAAACTCCCGCAGAGAGTCTTGGAAAAATGTTCCATATTCTACAGACTGGCTGTGTAGTATAAACATTGGATTCAGGTACCGTCAGGCGTCAGACATAAATTTGATACGAAAATTACCTATCAAATTCACTCCATTTATCCCAGTCTGAGAAGTAGAGCAGGATTTGTCGATTAATCCTGCGCCCAAGTCCTATTTAATTCCTACGTTCCCATGTTATTTGCTGCGCCCCAAGTAAAATAGTATGTCTCATAAACTCACCATTTGTCTCTCCAGCTCTCTCCAAAACTCAACAATTTCTCTCCAATATGATCAAATTATCATTAATTCTCTCCAAAATATTAAATAACATTGTAGCATAGGAGAAAAATAGATAAAACTTGCCATTTGCAATTGAAGAGCTCAAAATAATGCTTTATTACTTGGGCTGCGCCAAAATCCCAATTTCTGTAAAAAATCCTGGGTCTGAGGAGACACTCTTTTCAGACTGGCATTTATCATTAATAATCTGTATTCAAATTACCTATCTAGTATCTAATAGAATGTACAGTGGTGCGCCGTAATCTGGTGCGCCGCTCAGCTTTTAGATACTTATCAATTAATTCCTATGTTAAATCCAGTCTGCAGAATATGGGATATTTTTACCATTTTCTGTGCGAACAATGCATAATTTCCTCCTATATTTACATGTATTTTACTGAGAACAGAAGCCAAATTAGAGGATTTCTTGGAGAACACTTAACCAGTACCTGCAGTTTGGCTATGTTTACATGTATTTATCGAATAAATAGATGTAAACATTTAACATAGGAATTAATTAGAAAATTGTCGCCAGATAACCAGTCTGCAGAATATGGAACATTTTTCCAAGACTCTCTGCGGGAGTTTTGATTGAATTTTTAGAAATTTGAGATCTCTGCGGGAGATCTTGAATTAATTCCTATGTTACCATTAATTTAGCTGCGGGAGATTTTGAATTAATTCCTATGTTACCATTAATTTAGCTGCGGGAGATTCTGAATCTCCTACTGTGAGTCCTGAGTGGAATAATAACTCATTTCAGATTGACTAGTAACTCTGTTAGGAATTTAGAATGAACAAAAATTACTCATTTTAACCCTAAAAAATGCAGAAATCAGTAAATTATTTTATAAATTTCAACTCCGCAGTGAAAACTAATGTAAAATATGCCATTTATGCTTCACAATTGGGCTTGTTGTGATGATAAACATTAGGCGCACACTGAATTGCGGAAACGAGTAATTCGAGTAAACCGAGTAATTAAAATTGGCTCACACGAAAAATCAGGCGCACACTGAATTGCGGAAACGAGTAATTCGAGTAAACCGAGTAATTAAAATTGGCTGAATTACGGAAACGAGTAATTCGAGTAAACTGAGTAATTCGTTAATTGTTAATGTCTTTTAACTGTTGACACGTTAAGATGTGATAATTAATTACTATATTGATAAATTTAAACAACAAAATGTATGCAAAAATATATAGTTTTATCGAATTACTCGATTTCCGTAATTTCCTCTGATAGAGCAAAGTAATTCGAGTAAACTGAGTAATTGATGTTTTTTCAATTGTTGATTGATTTTAACTGTTGATACTTTATTAAAATGATAGTAAACAGTTATGAGACTATTTTAATAACTTTAAACAACAAAATGTATGCAAACTATATATGTTTTTATCGAATTACTCGATTTCCGCGATTTCCTCTGATAGAGCAAAGTAATTCGAGTAAACTGAGTAATTGATGTTTTTTCAATTGTTAATTGATTTTAACTGTTGATACTTTATTAAAATGATAGTAAACAGTTATGAGACTATTTTAATAACTTTAAACAGCAAAATGTATGCAAAATATATATGTTTTTATCGAATTACTCGATTTCCGCGATTTCCTCTGATAGAGCAAAGTAATTCGAGTAAACTGAGTAATTGATGTTTTTTCAACTGTTAATTGATTTTAACTGTTGATACTTTATTAAAATGATAGTAAACAGTTATGAGACTCATTTAATAACTTTAAACAGCAAAATGTATGCAAAATATATATGTTTTTATCGAATTACTCGATTTCCGCGATTTCCTCTGATAGAACAAAGTAATTCGAGTAAACTGAGTAATTGATGTTTTTTCAATTGTTAATTGATTTTAACTGTTGATACTTTATTAAAATGATAGTAAACAGTTATGAGACTATTTTAATAACTTTAAACAGCAAAATGTATGCAAAATATATATGTTTTTATCGAATTACTCGATTTCCGCGATTTCCTCTGATAGAGCAAAGTAATTCGAGTAAACTGAGTAATTGATGTTTTTTCAATTGTTAATTGATTTTAACTGTTGATACTTTATTAAAATGATAGTAAACAGTTATGAGACTCATTTAATAACTTTAAACAGAAAAATGTATGCAAAATATATATGTTTTTATCGAATTACTCGATTTCCGCGATTTCCTCTGATAGAACAAAGTAATTCGAGTAAACTGAGTAATTGATGTTTTTTCAATTGTTAATTGATTTCAACTGTTGATACTTTATTAAAATGATAGTAAACAGTTATGAGACTATTTTGATAACTTTAAACAACAAAATGTATGCAATATATATATGTTTTTATCGAATTACTCGATTTCCGCGATTTCCTCTGATAGAGCAAAGTAATTCGAGTAATCTGAGTAATTGATGTTTTTTCAATTGTTAATTGATTTTAACTGTTGATACTTTATTAAAATGATAGTAAACAGTTATGAGACTATTTTAATAACTTTAAACAACAAAATGTATGCAAAAAATATATAGTTTTATCGAATTACTCGATTTCCGCGATTTCCTCTGATAGAGCAAAGTAATTCGAGTAAACTGAGTAATTGATGTTTTTTCAATTGTTAATTGATTTTAGCAGTTGATACTTTATTAAAATGATAGTAAACAGTTATGAGACTATTTTAATAACTTTAAACAACAAAATGTATGCAAAAAATATATAGTTTTATTGAATTACTCGATTTCCGCGATTTCCTCTGATAGAGCAAAGTAATTCGAGTAAACTGAGTAATTGATGTTTTTTCAATTGTTAATTGATTTTAACTGTTGATACTTTATTACAATGATAGTAAACAGTTATGAGACTATTTTAATAACTTTAAACAACAAAATGTATGCAAAAAATATATAGTTTTATTGAATTACTCGATTTCCGCGATTTCCTCTGATAGACCAAAGTAATTCGAGTAATCTGAGTAATTGATGTTTTTTCAATTGTTAATTGATTTTAACTGTTGATACTTTATTAAAATGATAGTAAACAGTTATGAGACTATTTTAATAACTTTAAACAACAAAATGTATGCAAAAAATATATAGTTTTATTGAATTACTCGATTTCCGCGATTTCCTCTGATAGAGCAAAGTAATTCGAGTAAACTGAGTAATTGATGTTTTTTCAATTGTTAATTAATTTCAACTGTTGATACTTTATTAAAATGATAGTAAACAGTTATGAGACTATTTTGATAACTTTAAACAACAAAATGTATGCAAAATATATATGTTTTTATCGAATTACTCGATTTCCGCGATTTCCTCTGATAGAGCAAAGTAATTCGAGTAAACTGAGTAATTGATGTTTTTTCTATTGTTAATTGATTTTAACTGTTGATACTTTATTAAAATGATAGTAAACAGTTATGAGACTATTTTAATAACTTTAAACAACAAAATGTATGCAAAATATATATGATTTTATCGAATTACTCGATTTCCGCGATTTCCTCTGATAGAGCAAAGTAATTCGAGTAAACTGAGTAATTGATGTTTTTTCAATTGTTAATTGATTTTAACTGTTGATACTTTATTAAAATGATAGTAAACAGTTATGAGAATATTATAATAACTTTAAACAACAAAATGTATGCAAAATATATATGTTTTTATCGAATTACTCGATTTCCGCGATTTCCTCTGATAGAGCAAAGTAATTCGAGTAAACTGAGTAATTGATGTTTTTTCAATTGTTAATTGATTTTAACTGTTGATACTTTATTAAAATGATAGTAAACAGTTATGAGACTATTTTGATAACTTTAAACAACAAAATGTATGCAAAATATATATGTTTTTGTCAAATTACTCGATTTCCGCGATTACCTCTGATAGAACAAAGTAATTCGAGTAAACTGAGTAATTGATGTTTTTTCAATTGTTAATTGATTTTAACTGTTGATACTTTATTAAAATGATAGTAAACAGTTATGAGACTATTTTAATAACTTTAAACAACAAAATGTATGCAAACTATATATGTTTTTATCGAATTACTCGATTTCCGCGATTTCCTCTGATAGAGCAAAGTAATTCGAGTAAACTGAGTAATTGATGTTTTTTCAATTGTTAATTGATTTTAACTGTTGATACTTTATTAAAATGATAGTAAACAGTTATGAGACTCATTTAATAACTTTAAACAGCAAAATGTATGCAAAATATATATGTTTTTATCGAATTACTCGATTTCCGCGATTTCCTCTGATAGAGCAAAGTAATTCGAGTAAACTGAGTAATTGATGTTTTTTCAATTGTTAATTGATTTTAACTGTTGATACTTTATTAAAATGATAGTAAACAGTTATGAGACTCATTTAATAACTTTAAACAGCAAAATGTATGCAAAATATATATGTTTTTATCGAATTACTCGATTTCCGCGATTTCCTCTGATAGAACAAAGTAATTCGAGTAAACTGAGTAATTGATGTTTTTTCAATTGTTAATTGATTTTAACTGTTGATACTTTATTAAAATGATAGTAAACAGTTATGAGACTATTTTAATAACTTTAAACAGCAAAATGTATGCAAAATATATATGTTTTTATCGAATTACTCGATTTCCGCGATTTCCTCTGATAGAGCAAAGTAATTCGAGTAAACTGAGTAATTGATGTTTTTTCAATTGTTAATTGATTTTAACTGTTGATACTTTATTAAAATGATAGTAAACAGTTATGAGACTCATTTAATAACTTTAAACAGAAAAATGTATGCAAAATATATATGTTTTTATCGAATTACTCGATTTCCGCGATTTCCTCTGATAGAACAAAGTAATTCGAGTAAACTGAGTAATTGATGTTCTTTCAATTGTTAATTGATTTCAACTGTTGATACTTTATTAAAATGATAGTAAACAGTTATGAGACTATTTTGATAACTTTAAACAACAAAATGTATGCAATATATATATGTTTTTATCGAATTACTCGATTTCCGCGATTTCCTCTGATAGAGCAAAGTAATTCGAGTAATCTGAGTAATTGATGTTTTTTCAATTGTTAATTGATTTTAACTGTTGATACTTTATTAAAATGATAGTAAACAGTTATGAGACTATTTTAATAACTTTAAACAACAAAATGTATGCAAAAAATATATAGTTTTATCGAATTACTCGATTTCCGCGATTTCCTCTGATAGAGCAAAGTAATTCGAGTAAACTGAGTAATTGATGTTTTTTCAATTGTTAATTGATTTTAGCAGTTGATACTTTATTAAAATGATAGTAAACAGTTATGAGACTATTTTAATAACTTTAAACAACAAAATGTATGCAAAAAATATATAGTTTTATTGAATTACTCGATTTCCGCGATTTCCTCTGATAGAGCAAAGTAATTCGAGTAAACTGAGTAATTGATGTTTTTTCAATTGTTAATTGATTTTAACTGTTGATACTTTATTACAATGATAGTAAACAGTTATGAGACTATTTTAATAACTTTAAACAACAAAATGTATGCAAAAAATATATAGTTTTATTGAATTACTCGATTTCCGCGATTTCCTCTGATAGACCAAAGTAATTCGAGTAATCTGAGTAATTGATGTTTTTTCAATTGTTAATTGATTTTAACTGTTGATACTTTATTAAAATGATAGTAAACAGTTATGAGACTATTTTAATAACTTTAAACAACAAAATGTATGCAAAAAATATATAGTTTTATTGAATTACTCGATTTCCGCGATTTCCTCTGATAGAGCAAAGTAATTCGAGTAAACTGAGTAATTGATGTTTTTTCAATTGTTAATTAATTTCAACTGTTGATACTTTATTAAAATGATAGTAAACAGTTATGAGACTATTTTGATAACTTTAAACAACAAAATGTATGCAAAATATATATGTTTTTATCGAATTCTTCGATTTCCGCGATTTCCTCTGATAGAGCAAAGTAATTCGAGTAAACTGAGTAATTGATGTTTTTTCTATTGTTAATTGATTTTAACTGTTGATACTTTATTAAAATGATAGTAAACAGTTATGAGACTATTTTAATAACTTTAAACAACAAAATGTATGCAAAATATATATGATTTTATCGAATTACTCGATTTCCGCGATTTCCTCTGATAGAGCAAAGTAATTCGAGTAAACTGAGTAATTGATGTTTTTTCAATTGTTAATTGATTTTAACTGTTGATACTTTATTAAAATGATAGTAAACAGTTATGAGAATATTATAATAACTTTAAACAACAAAATGTATGCAAAATATATATGTTTTTATCGAATTACTCGATTTCCGCGATTTCCTCTGATAGAGCAAAGTAATTCGAGTAAACTGAGTAATTGATGTTTTTTCAATTGTTAATTGATTTTAACTGTTGATACTTTATTAAAATGATAGTAAACAGTTATGAGACTATTTTGATAACTTTAAACAACAAAATGTATGCAAAATATATATGTTTTTGTCAAATTACTCGATTTCCGCGATTTCCTTTGATAGAGAAAAGTAATTCGAGTAAACTGAGTAATTGATGTTTTTTCAATTGTTAATTGATTTTAACTGTTGATACTTTATTAAAATGATAGTAAACAGTTATGAGACTATTTTGATAACTTTAAACAACAAAATGTATGCAAAATATATATGATTTTATCGAATTACTCGATTTCCGCGATTTCCTCTGATAGAGCAAAGTAATTCGAGTAAACTGAGTAATTGATGTTTTTTCAATTGTTAATTGATTTTAACTGTTGATACTTTATTAAAATGATAGTAAACAGTTATGAGACTATTTTAATAACTTTAAACAACAAAATGTATGCAAACTATATATGTTTTTATCGAATTACTCGATTTCCGCGATTTCCTCTGATAGAGCAAAGTAATTCGAGTAAACTGAGTAATTGATGTTTTTTCAATTGTTAATTGATTTTAACTGTTGATACTTTATTAAAATGATAGTAAACAGTTATGAGACTATTTTGATAACTTTAAACAACAAAATGTATGCAAAATATATATGTTTTTGTCAAATTACTCGATTTCCGCGATTACCTCTGATAGAACAAAGTAATTCGAGTAAACTGAGTAATTGATGTTTTTTCAATTGTTAATTGATTTTAACTGTTGATACTTTATTAAAATGATAGTAAACAGTTATGAGACTATTTTAATAACTTTAAACAACAAAATGTATGCAAAATATATATGTTTTTATCGAATTACTCGATTTCCGCGATTTCCTCTGATAGAGCAAAGTAATTCGAGTAAACTGAGTAATTGATGTTTTTTCAATTGTTAATTGATTTTAACTGTTGATACTTTATTAAAATGATAGTAAACAGTTATGAGACTCATTTAATAACTTTAAACAGCAAAATGTATGCAAAATATATATGTTTTTATCGAATTACTCGATTTCCGCGATTTCCTCTGATAGAGCAAAGTAATTCGAGTAAACTGAGTAATTGATGTTTTTTCAATTGTTAATTGATTTTAACTGTTGATACTTTATTAAAATGATAGTAAACAGTTATGAGACTCATTTAATAACTTTAAACAGCAAAATGTATGCAAAATATATATGTTTTTATCGAATTACTCGATTTCCGCGATTTCCTCTGATAGAACAAAGTAATTCGAGTAAACTGAGTAATTGATGTTTTTTCAATTGTTAATTGATTTTAACTGTTGATACTTTATTAAAATGATAGTAAATATTAAACACAATTTACCAGTTATTATGAATTAATGGTATTATGCAACTTTAAAAAGTAGAATGAATATTCATTCAATTGTAATCAGTTGGTTCCTGAAGTTTGCTCTATTACAGCTATTGTCTTACAATGGCGTCGATAATATTAAATTCATGTGGAAAAGATATTATTATTTGAGAAAAAAAACCTATTAATACTCAATGTAAGATTGAAAACTATGAAATCGTTAATGAAATCGTTGAATATATTAATGAACATATAGTCATATCTCGTCAATAAGTACTGTACAGATGTAAAAAACCGTAAGTTAATTACAAACAGCAGTTAAGAATACTAAATTATAATATTTTAAAAATAGCAAACCTTACAGTATTATTTTAAACTAAACTACTGTCAAAATACAAAACAATCTAATATAAGATGTTCTCTAATTATATTAAGTAAAATCATATTCATTTTATCCAATTTCGTGGTTATTTCACATTGGTTAAATAAAACTTGTTATAGTACAGTATGTTAAAGTTACATTAAAACGTTTTATATTTAAACTTTTAATATACACTCTATCAATTTAAAGCTATAAATATATAATCCACGGGGAAAATTCCGCCGGGCAGAAATCCATCTGGCAAAATTCCACACTGGCAAAATTCCGCCGGGTCAAATTTCCGTCACCATGATATATATACAGGGGGTAAGGACCAGTCTCCCCTTCCCGGTCATGAGCCCCCCTAGGTCATAAGCCCACCAGGTCACGAGCCCCCCCCCCCCCTCCTCCTGTCTTTTTTCTTTATTTACCTAGTTAAACAAATGAAGAACTACTTAGATAGAAATAACTGAGAGTTGCTAATGTAGTTTGTTGTATTTGCTAGTTTGTTGTACTGCACACTTCTTGATTCTTTAATGACCTAGCAGGGGGGTTCGGCGGTGGCACGCCCCCGATATACATATATTTTATGTTTAATCAGTAATGAACTACGAAAGTGTCAATAAGGATTAAATAATATAGGTAAATAAGGATTTAAAAACAGGGGGGACTTGTGAACGGGGGGGGGGGGGCGGTTTGCTATATACATTCCATCATTTAAGACGAGTAAAGTTACTAATTTAATACAATATCAATTTCCTATCTTCTTACAATACTCCCTCTTCATTAATTAAAAGAGGTGTTGAATAGTCATTTTTTCAAATTCTTATATTACATTTAACAAAATCTATCCCCATGGCTATATATTGATTATTATATTGAATTGTGCAATATTGTTAAGTATTGCGTCAGCCACTATTAAATGTGCGGTTTAGGCCAATCACGTGATAGCATTGTATGAATCTCCTTATTTGGATGTATTTCACTGTCAACGTATATATATGTATATATCAATTTTTAGATGCTACATTCGCTAGACAAAAAGTTATTTATTTATATTATACTAATTCATGTGCATTAATTGTATATTAATAATATCCTATCAGTGCTTCTTACATCAAAATAAAACCTTAAAATGGAATCTTTAAATGAAAAATATAGAAATAAATGAGTTATTATTATGAGTTTGATGATATGTGGCAATTTTTTTCGTGAGTTGGGTGCATATATGAGGCATCCAGCCTTTCAGAAAAGCCTAGAAGCATCTCAGCTTTCGTCATGTGAAGACGTGTGAATTAAAATTCTAACTGTAACTCGCTGCTCGTGCTTTATTTTCTGGTAAGATTCTTAATTTCTTAAAATATGCTACATAATTATATAATCTCTTTTATATTTTTAACTCTTAATATTATAAAGTTTGAATTATTTAATTCAATTATTAAGTAACTACCTACCTAATCAAAATCTTGTTAATACCTAGGCCACTAGGCCCACACAGTGAGGTATAGGTAGCAGTAATTTCTGACTGATCTGCGTTAATAAGTGTGGTAGGTACTCTTATTTGCAACAAGTTTGAACTCGAAAGAATTATATTTCCATCTACGAAATGCTGTAAATATATTTCGGAATTTAATTATTAGGTATTTTGTATTGATCAATGAATTTATTGACAAAAAATAATTGAATAGGTACCTCCTATCTCGGTTAGGTAGTTGTCTAAGTTAAGTAGGTACTTAGGCGGAAAATGATAGAATGGTAAACTAGGGACTAGGTACCTATTATTTATATGAGCCATTAGGTTGAATTTAATGTTAATATAACAACATAAACTGCCACTACATTTAGTCATATTTCAAACCTTATCTTTACCTAACAAAGATAATTTTCTATTTAATTATTTCCCAACATATGAATTAAAATATATCCATATACCGATATACGGTTAGGGGACGTGTCAGAAGTCCGGCGCCTCAATAGTGACATACCTACCTAGTCCGACAGTTTCATATTTCTGTGTTTTTTTCGTTTTATTTTTTGATTAAGATAAAAAAAAATTAAACGGGTCTTTCCCAGAATAGCTGCGCAAAATATTTATTTATATATTTATATTTAATATATCTTTATTT
The DNA here is from genome assembly GCA_947561585.1 of Caprella mutica. Classification (NCBI taxonomy): domain Eukaryota; kingdom Metazoa; phylum Arthropoda; class Malacostraca; order Amphipoda; family Caprellidae; genus Caprella; species Caprella mutica. The sequence continues at coordinate 75,328 of CANNZV010003256.1, forward strand.
ATTAATTTATTGAGAGGCACAATATGAATTATAAATAACCTGTATCTCTACTACATACAGGCACAGATTAAATTTTTAAGTTATTTATATCCTATATGTTATTGAAGCCTGAAGGAATGAGAGCTTTGAAAAAAATTCCTGTTTTCATTGAAATTACTCAACCAATATAAATTTTGCTACAAGTAGCTAAATGAAAAAATTCGTAAATCGAAGATATTCATTATTATAAATTTTTCTTGTTATAATGAAGTTTATTGATGAGTTCAAGAAATCTTAATCACATAATTTTTATTTCATTAATTATACACATTTAATATAAATATATTAATAGATATTTTGCGCCGCTATTCTGGGAAAGACCCAATTAAACAGATATACCTTATCCTAATAACTAATCTAAATAATAAAATAAATTTTCATTTCTTTCATTCTTTAAATTTTATATTACTCTTTTATTTTACTTTATTTCTAATATTAATTAGTATGATGCAATCCCTCATTTGATTTCATCGTTTTATGTAGTTTGTAGTATTCGCTAGTTTGTTGTACTTCACAAATCATGATTGTTTAATGAATGACCTGGCAGGGGGGTTCGGCCTGGCATTGTTACAGAGCATGTCAGTTAAAGCCTATTAATTGGCTTAGATTTCAAAAGGTCAAATCTCAGATATGTCTATTTGGCTTAAAATTTTAAATTAATTCCTATGTTCCCATGTTAATTTTGGCTTGAAATTTTAAAAAATGGAGCCAAATTGGTTTGGCTCAGAAATTTAGTGAAATTTAGGCTCAAAAATTAGATTACAATTTTCCAGCCTCTGAAATATGGGGTTCTGAAAAAATAATGGCAATTTTTTTTTTGTGAATTTCTTTTACTCCGACTTTCAATCGTTTTTTTTTTTTAGTTCTGATCAATTTTTTTAGTACCTAATCCGAATTTTTTATATGAATTATACGCGCCTATTGTGGTTAATTTTTATTTTCAGTTAATCGATTTTTTAACCGTTAAATGTTATAATTTTTTTTTGAATTGTTAGGTTAAAAAAATAAACAGTCGGATTTTTTATATACAAATTTGTTTACTATACGGATTTCTCTAGTGTATTACCCGTCAGAAATGACGAACTATAGATTTTTCCGTGACATTACAAAGAAAATTAGATTATTTAGATTTTGGTGCTTACATATTATCAACCTGCTACTTCTAAATATTCTAAACCAGTAGTATTTATTTGATGTTAATTACTTTTGATGCTTTATGGCGTACAGTAAGTGTTATGTAATTCAGTGAAGTTGGAGGCCTGTTATATATCTGTTAAACAATATTTATGTTCCGCGCCATTTGCCGATTTGCACAATCTCTAGAATGCAATGTGCGTTTTCAAACCACTAATGCCCAGCGTTTCATTCAGCCTATATATAAATATAAGATTACTTTGAAAAACTCAACAAAGATGACAAGAAATAGATGCAGATTACTTTGAAACTCGCATTATAAATGGATGATATGTAGTTTATTGCATTCACTATTCACAGTAAATTAAATGAAGGTTTTAACGCACGCTCGGCATTAACGATTTAAAAATGCGCAGCGCATTCTCGAGATTGTGCAACCTTAAATTAGCTCTACAAATTTAATGCAAATACAGAATATTTTAAATTTAGAGTGATGAGGACCTTTAAGTTATCCATATATTGCACTGAATTTCATTATGTTATCTTGAATCAAAAATATCTTTAAGAATAATAATAAAAATTTCATTAACATAACATCTCATTACAGGTGAAAAAGAAGTAAATGTAGAGAAATTAGTTCTCTCAATTAGCTGAGAGCAATGTCTTACTCTAAAAGAGGACGGAAAGATATGTTCTTCTCCTGTTGTTCCTGCTTCAACAAGCATGCAAAAAAATGTCTGGTAAGTATTGTAAAGTTACAACTTACTGTTAATGAAATTAAACGTGCATTAGATAATTATCCTGAATTCATTTTACATTTGTGTTCACAACCAATAAAATTGATTGATAAGTCTAGGTCATAATTTAAAAATTATTTTTAGTAGATATAAATATCCAATTCATTGCAATTTTATAATTCGTTCATATTCATTTGATTCCCTGCCACTTGATTACAGTACTCTTTCATTCCATTTGATTTTTCATTGGCTCAAATATTGGTTAGTCAGAACAAATTAATTAGCCAAAACATATCTAGTCAGAACAAATCCCATAATGTCATAATATTTGCATTAGGTATGTGATAATTTGTCATTTCAGTAACGTGAGCTGGTTGTTAGATGAGCTAATTTATAGAATTAATAATAAATTTCTTCAACTTAAATTTAATTTATTTGAATATTGTGCGATTATAATTTAATTTAATTATTAATATTTCAATAGTGAAAGTTCCCGATATAATATTAAAAAATTGGAAACATCTATTTGAAACTTATCCTTGTATATCGATTTCATTTTTAGTACATTCAAATTTCTAATTAAATTACATTTTTCTCTTTTTAATCTTTTTTTTACTCTGAGGATAAATTTAAATGCATTTACTTTTTATTATATTAATTATTTTAATTAAAATATGTATTGAATAATCAATATATTTCACCGTTTTCACTTGAATAGGCTAAACTCCATTTTATGTACTACTTAAATGCCAATTACTCCAAATTCCTAATTAAATTGCATTTTTCCGCCACATTTCTCAAGTAGGTTACCTATTCAATAAGTAGAAGTCCTGTATAGTGAACCATCCCGATTAGTAGAATCCTGAGAATTCGTAGTGCTCTTTATATTGAATGTATATTTTTTTAAAGAAAATGCTTTGTGAAGTCTGCCATAAAATGGCCAGTTTTCTATGCATCTCCTAATGTATGTATAAGCTCTATAATGAACTAGTCGTTCATTAGAGAGAAACATATATAGAGAGTAGCATCAAAGATATTATACTACAATAAGATACACTACTCTCGACAATTTCTATTTTAAAAGTGCGTTGTGGCGCCATCTGGTTTCCAAAGCAGAAAAAAAATTGAAATATTGTAAGGACAATAAAGTTGTACGTTGTGTGCGTGACGTTATAACATCAACACTGTAAAACTATATTTAAATCAATGAAGAAGGTATATTTGTAAAAAACTATTTACTAATCGGTATAATATAGGTCTATTAAATAAATATATGTTTAATAAATTATTTAACCTGTTAAATCCCTAACTTTCTCTTTAAATTTGTTCCCTTGTTTATGTCACGTCACTAATCACTCAATTGTCGCTACCTATCAATATTAGTATTCCTAGTTCCTACTATGGATGGTACTAGAGGCAGTGGACAGGTTTGAGTCACCTGGCTCAGTGGGATTTATGCCTTGTGTGAACGAGTGGTTACTGGACAGGTTTGAGTCACTTGGCTGGGATTAGGTTAAGGCCGGGATTTAGTACATATGAGCCAACTTGTAAGCCTGAGTGCTGTCTCTTAGGAGCGTCTCATCAACTTGAATCTTTAATGGTAGGTACTAAAGAGTAGAGCTTTGTGAGCTGTGGTCACAAATCGAGTGATTTCATTTATGACTGTGACGTCAGCAAGACAGCACCTATAGATAGAAAATTAAGGTTAAGCAGTGTGAATAACATGACTGGATACATCACTGTTTCTTATAATGGAAATAAAAAGACAGTTTTTATAATAATACTTTCTTCAATTGTTTTGAATATGATTTTAGAGTGTTGCTGTTATGACGTCATGTAAACAACATACCTCGATTGTCCTTACAATATTTCGATCTATTTCCCGCTTTTGAAACCAGATGGCGCCACAACGCACTTTTAAAATAAAAATTGTCGAGAGAATTGTATCTTATTGTAGTATAATATCTTTGATAACAGTATATATAATGTTTTTCATATAATTATCTACATAGTAACACTAATATTTTTGATGTTCCGAGCAATTTACCAATTTGCGATATCTTTAAAATGTGGTGACTCTTTAGGATCTTAGAAAATACTAGGTAAATTCGAGGGTACTAGAACAATAATTGCCATCCTCTGACAATTATTTTCAATCAGATAATGTCCACCCGGACAATTGCCACTCTACTAACTAATTATTATCTGGCTCCTTAACCTGAAATATCATCTATATTACGTGGTAGTAATGCTGTTTAAAAAACAATATTCCCAACGCATTCTCGAGATTGTGCAAATCAGCAAATAGTGTGGAACATGTATATATTTAGTCATATTAATAAATTATTCTTTTTCTTATGCAGGGTCAAAAAGCGGCAATCTCAGGGCCACCGAAGCTAAAATGTCACAATCCAGGTCCACATTTCGATGGTGAGTTTAATATTTCCAATTTAACATATTTTTTTTCGAAAAGAATGAGATGAACTATTACAATGGAGAGTAGTTCATTAAAGAAGTTATAAAGAATTTTTAAATGTCGGTTTCAATAGTGTTCATTTTCTGATTGCACACACAGAAAAAATTAGTTGAATCAAATTTGATTTGTTCTGACTTATTTGTGTGGTTTGATTTTGCCCCTACATACACGGTGAGTTAGAAGTACTATATAAAATGAGCTAAATTGGCGTTGGTTAAAAACTAAGTTTTTTCGACTCACACATGAACTTAAAGAAAGTAGCGCAAACTCTCATAGTAAGGTAATTTATACACCAGATACATTGGATTAACAGTCCGTGTGAGTTGCTATACAATACACAATGTCATAGTTGTTAAAATTCTCATAAAAGTAACTTTCAACTCATAGAAGTTAATTCAATCCATGAAATGAATTGAATTAAGAAATGCTTGGTGACAAGCACACCACGTTATTGTTGTTTTAACAAACGTGAAAACATGAATAAAGTCCAACTAACTCGAGTAATAAATTGATTTAAGGCATATATTGATGATCCATTACACAAAGAAACGTTTAACCATACTAGTCATATCTAATAGATCATGAATTATGTTTTAATCAATTTATTACGTGAGTTAGTTGGACTTTATTCATGTTTTCACGTGTGTTAAAACAACTATGACATGGTGTGTCATCAAACATTAGTTAATTCAATTCATTTTAAGGATTGAATAAATTATTATGAGAGTTAAAAGTTACTTTTTTGATCATTTTAACGTATGTTTAACAACTATGACAGAGTGTATTGTAGTAACTCACAAAGACTGTTAATCCAATGTATCTGGAATATAACTCAACTTAATATGAGAGTTGGCACTACTATTTTTAAGTTTAGGAGCGAGTCAAAACGACTTTTGTTTTAACCAACGTCAAATTAAACAAATCATTTTTGATTTGATTCAACTAATTCTTGATCTGTTTGTATAGATATGACTCATATGAGTAAACTTTTTTCTCTCTGTGGCGTCTGTGTATGTTGCTATACAAATAACACTTTACGCTGCTAGTTTGGAATGCGTATGCGATCTGAGTGTCATTTACTGGTTTGGTATGCGATCTGATTAGAATTTATTAGCAAATATAAAGGATACAGTTATACGAGTAGCGAAACACATAATATAATTAAATTTGTTGATGTTATTGAACATAATATAATAAAATTTACTTAGAGAAAATCAACTTTTCTTTGGTATAATAATATATTTTCAATAATTTTCACTCTTTCTTACATTTGTTCGTTTGATGTTATTTTAACATAATTTACGGAATAAAATTTCTTTTATCATTTTTTTTTTAATTAGTGAAAGAATAGAATATTTTTCTGAACAAACAGGATAGTATCAGTAATTAAATAGACAAAAATTGGGAGAGGAAATACAAGCATGTTGAATACTGTACTCTTTGAGAAAAATGAACAACTCCAACTGATGCACCCAGGTGTTTCGAGTTCACCCTATGGCTTTGGCTCTAAAGCAGCGTTCACACAATCAATAAGTATTGACAGTACTTTTATTGACAATATTGGATATTGACAAAATCGAGTTCGCACGATCGGCGACATACACGACCAATAATATTGATCGTGTGAAGCCGTCTTTAGAGACGAAACCATAGGGCGAACTTGAAACATCTGGGTGCATCTATGTACATCAGAAATGTACATAGATGCACCTGATAAAATATTTACAGACTTCACTAATCAATGAAATTGTATAAGGATATGATTATTAAATTAATATAGCTGAATATCTGAAAAATAATGAATTATGTAATCGTAATGACTAGAGCCCGGACAAATGCCATAAAGTCCTAAAATGCCATAAAGTCAATAAATGCCATAGAGTCCTAAAATGCTATAAAGTCCTAAAATATCATAAATTCCTCAAATGATGAAAAGTTTTATTTTGGGCTTTTTATACTATTTATTAATTTGATAAGTCGGTAAAGTTGATGGGATATATTGGCAAATTTATTGAACGTTATAATTCAATCAATTTTGTCTGTAATATTATATAAATAAACTACAATTCTATTCTATATTAAGAATTAGCAGAGTCACCACTGTATCTAGTTTTCTGTAACTCTTCTCATCAATTTTTTTAGCATAGACTCTGCCATTAATAAAAAAAAAATTGTGAATAATCAATATAATAAACTATTCAAAGAGATATGTAGAACCTAGTAATATTTGTACTATTTAAAAATAGAAAAACTGTCAGGTGACAAAAATTGTGTTATGTCTTGTAAGTGATTTTTCCTGTACAACAATTATCTAATTTCTTATATATGTTTTGTCTACTACGAGGGCTTGCTGTAAATACAAATTTCTAATTGAATATTGGAATTAGTTACATTTCATTAATTAGGTTAAATTTGAATAAATATACTAGGTATAGACTAGATTCATTGAATTTTTAAGGAATGAATTGTTTATTTCTTTTCGCCATTTTTTTTTAATTTAAACCGACTGAAAACTGTTCATTTTATATTCCAAAATGCTAATTTGTTCGTCCTAAAAGTGTATGTATTAGTCCTAAAATGCATTTTTAGGTCCTTAAATTACTTTATAGGTCCTAAAATGCATTTTTTTAGGTCCTAAACTGCCTTTTTTTAAGTCCTTAAATGCTTTTTATTGGTCCTAAAGGTCCGGGCTCTAGTAATGACTAATAAATGTCGTTTAATAACTCTGAATTTAATCAATAATTAAATTTAGTTAATTTACCAGATCATTGGCAGATGACCTTATAACTCAAAGAGGCTGTAGTCAAAGTTAAACAGCGCTAATGGCTCTTAGAGCAAGTCATATTATCCCTTATACAGGGTGGCGCAAAAAAAAGAAAACCCATTTTAAAACTAGTCAATTCTACAAATTATCAGAGCTAGAAATTTTCTAAATCCATGGTTTTATTCGTTCACTTTTTCTGCATCTAGCTTGATAATTTGTCAAAGAGTTACGACAAAAATTAAACATCCTACAGTGAATTAAAAAAAGTTAAATAGAAAAGGGCTTGCGTGAGCTCGAAATATATGAAAAAAATCATAAGAGGTATAATTCATTTTATATGGATGTAAAAACATCAAATTCTACTATTTTATGTAACAAATAAGAGAAAATAAAACAAATAATTACCATTTGAAAATTGTTTTTTGAAGTTAAAATTGATATTTTTATAAAATTATCTCGCCATTAATTTTTATCTCCTATGCGATACCCTCAAAATGCAGCTTCCAAAAGAACAAAGAGTTTTTGTTGTTAAATTTTTTTTAAACACTTTAAGTTTTATGCAGATTCAACATCATTTTGAATATTTTTCTACGGAAAGATTTCAATTAACTGTAAAATCATATTGACAAATGTTAATAAGTTCAAAACTGAAGGAACCACTTTAAATTTGAACAAAAAGTGATCATGTCGCAAGAGAAACGAAGCATGTAAGGCTCGAACTCTTAGAACTGATTTACCGCACCGTCTAAATTTTGCAAAATGGTTTCTGCAAAAAAGTGCCCATTTTGATATCGTGATTGGTGATGAAGATGTATTTCCATGAATGAATTAGTCAATAACATAACGTTAATTGAATGAAAAAATTCTAGGATTTAATTTTTACTACTACCATATGGAAACCTATTATGAATTTTTTTTCGTATATTTAGTGCTCGCGCAAGCCCTTTCTATTTCTTTTTTTTTTTTAATTCGCTGCAGGATGTTGACTTTTTTGTCGTAATTCTTAACAGATTATCAAGATATATGCAAAAAAAAGTAAACGAATAAAAACTATGATTTTAGAAAATTTCTAGCTTTGATAATTTGTAAAATAAACTTATTTGAAAATGGGTTTTTTTTTTTTGCGCCACCCTGTATAGCTGCTTGACCGTTTTTAGCAGCTTTAACTGTATATCCAAAGATAGCATTTTATTGAAAACTAATATAATTTTGCACCAATAAAAGTTGTACATTTTATAAGTGGTAACAATTATTTTTCTCCAATTCTTTTGAAGTTTGTTAACATGTGAAGATCGTTAGTAAATTTTAGAATATCCTGAATCTGTATAGTGATCGCACTGTTTTTGTTAATTATTATTTCATATGCCTAATATGAGTAATATCTATTGTAAATAATTAAATATCATTATTCTGTTGCAAGAAAATTGAACCTTGCTCGGCTGAAGACGTTTTTTCCTTTTCTTTCAAATGGAGTTTATAACTTGTGAGGACAGTTTGTCTAACACTAGCGCATGCCAAGCAACTTTTAAACATTTGGCCCTCTTGCAAGACCGAGAGCTCAACCAAAAAATATCTCTATATGCAAAAACTATATTAGAAATCAGAACTTTCCTGTCATCAACCTGCCACTTCTATTTTAATGAAACTAATATAATAACACATTTACCCTGAGGAGCCCGCTCTAGTGGAAATATAGATCCACATTTTAAAAACTAATCGACTTGAATTGCTGAAACTCCGTTACTTTAATCGTCCATAATTCATTTATATATCATATAAATATCAATTAAAATAATGCAATATTTTTTTATATTTTGTTTTATATCATTAGTTACCGGTTGGGCCTTTGCAGCCCGGGTGAAATAAAAGAGCTGTTGCGTCACGTTTTGCGTGAAACTAGCAAAATTATATGCAGGTAGATTAGTTAATGAGATCATGACATAGAGTGTATCTTTTCAATAATAGCGATCGTACAATGAATCTATTCAATAATAGCGATCGTAGTGTGAATCTATTCAATAGTAGCGAACAATGACCATAATTACCTTAACAGGTTGCAGAAGGTTATATTTTGTTATGTATTATTAGCCTGTTCGTTAATATTTAAAACTTTTATTTAAAAAGTATATAATATAATTGGCGACACCTAGCGAAAGCATTTGCACTCATTAGTATGTACGTGAGTATGTTTGTTGTTTTCATATTAATTTATGTATGCAGGAATCAACCTTTGTTTGCGTCAAAATGGTGAAAAGATTATGTGAATTCGAAGACAAGAAGGCATAGTTTTAAAAATATAGCCATCTCTAGCTCTAGCCACCGTTAGCAAAGCCATTTATATAAAATGATATATTTCTATTATTAGATTTTATAGAACATTACAATTCTACACGAAAACTATATTCATACTAATAAATCGTTTGACATTAAAATTGTTTGAAAAAGAAATGACTGTACTGCCACTTTAATGTAATAAACATGTATTTTTGTAATTAAACAGTTACAAATTATGCATAACAAAAAAGACTAATATTTTTCTCTAGTCATGCTTGTCCTAATTTTGTCGCTCAAAACCATTTATAACTTTGAGAAGCTTCTTTCAGTTATTTTAATCTTTAAATTTAATTTGTCATTAATTACATTGGTATGTTTCATGTTGAATATTACTATAAAGAATGTGAATGATATGACATACTAATTTAAATATATCATGCATGTTTAATTATATTAATAAAATAACTACTGTTACAGATAAATTTCTAATGAAATAACGATTTATTATAGTTTTCATAGTCTATAGTTATACCATATAATTAGCCGTTTCATTTCTAGTCAAAATAGCTTTAACAGTTGAAATAACGTTTTATGCATAAGTAGCTATTTTAGTTTATTTTCAAATTTAAAATAGTGTTTATAGCATAAAAAATATAAATCCGGGCTACTAATTACCTTTAAAATGTAATAAAAGACTCGTCCGTCGTATGGCGTACTTTTATTTAGTCATTCAAAATAAAAAGAATAATTGTTAACAGTGTTTAGCTATCAATATTTTCTCTATTAAGATGGGTCAGTCATCGGTCAGTCCGTCACAAAATTTGAAAAAATCTATTCCAGACTCTATCAACAGAGCCTCATAAAATTGGTTGAAAATCCAAGAAACCAAAATTCAAAAGAAAATTAATCATTTATGGCACTATCATTGATACGGATCAATTGCACTAATATTAATAATTCGAAATATAGTTTATACATTTGAGAGTAAGGGAAATAATTTTATAAAAATATATGCAAATAAATATTGTATGCATTTAATTATAAATCAAAACACATTATATTAATTTAATTCTCAATAAATGATCAATAGGTTCTGTATAAGTAAATTTTCTGTTAACTATGATGTGTTTGTTTTATACCATGAATTCTAAAATTTTAAAGCTATTTTTAATTTTTTAGATTTAGAATGGATGAACCTTTAAGGCTTGTTCTTATATATCAGTGTTCTATCCGTGACGTGCCCTCTCAGTGCTTTTCAGAGTTTTTTGCACTGAGTGAATACCTTTAAGGTACTGAGCCTGCAGTAAGTTAATGTGTCCATTGAATTCAACGGTACAATATATTTTCCCATTGAAACTGAATCACTGAGAGGACACGTCACGGATTGAACACAGATGTGTGTGAACAAGCCTTCAAATGCTTTAATCTTGTAGTGCTATGGTTATATAACATTTAACAGAAAATAAATTGATAAAGTTCTACTTTGAAATTAATTATATAAGAAATATTTACACTCAACCGTCACTGTCAAACTTTATCAGATTAAATAGAAAAACAAGTGTCTGTAACGAACTGTTATATCTATCGTATTATCGTTTAATGGCAATTAGGTATTTATGTACACTTTTAGGTACCTAAATATTTTTTCTATGGTAATGGTATTTAGGTAACGGTATGTAGGTAGCCATTTATAACAGTCTAAAAGCTTTGTATGATTTTTCATTGTTTTTGAGTTTGTCTGCAATTAATCATCCTTTTTGTTTGCTAGAATTTCAAAGGGTAGAATTTTTTCCAAAAATATAGGACCAAATTTGAAATGGTTTGTATTTTTATAATCAGTAACTTTAGTTGATAAAAAAAAGAGTAGATGAGACCTTTAATTAAAGTCAGCAATACATTATTAATTGATCGCTATTATGTCAAGAACTGTACTTTTTGTTACAGAGTACATGTAAGTAGTATTGATGTGATCAATTTCACAAAATTCTTCACAGTAACTTGAAATATTTGAATATGAATCTTAAGTAATGTTAAATCAATTTATTTTTGTTATTGAGTAATGACTTTTCATTTTTAGTAAAAATGCCCTTTCTTTTCTAGCTTTCATAAATTTAACTCATCACTTTCACTTACCTATAATAACAATGTCAGTTGGTCCTAGGAAAATTCGGTCTCGAAATTTTGGTCTGAGGCATAAATAAACACTTAGGCCCCTTTCACACGAGTCACTGAGTGACCGTCACTGGTGACGGTCACAAGTTGCCTCGTATGAAAGCCTCGGCAACTAAAGACCGTCACTGCAAACAACCATGCTAGGAAACCCTCAATCTGAAGAATACCTTCATCATTTGAGGAGTTACTTCTATTGGCTTTCTGCTCAAGTAGGAAAAGACGCTCTCTCGAAAAAAACAATACAAACGCACGAGATGTTAACATTCGATACCGAATTTTTCACCGATACCGATACCCAGATTTTGACCGATGTCGATACTTTGTTTATATAAATTAGTTAAATAACTTTTAGTTTTAATTAAAATATGAAATTAAAGTAGATGATTTGTATGTTAAGAATTAAAAAAAATAAACATTATTAATATTATATATATTATTATCTTCGAAACAACAATATTTAAAAATCATTGAATGGCGCTCGAATTACTCAATCATAATGTAATTAATATCATTAAAATATTTAAATTATGAAAAATAGGATTACCTATAAGAAGTAATTCATTAATTAATTTACAGTAAGTATTGTTATTGCTGATTAATAGTTATTAGAATAGATATTGTTAAAAATAAATTATGCTCAAGAAATTTAAAATATTGGTATCGATATTTTCAGAAAAGTTACCGATACCCATTCCGATATTTCGTCCCATCCACAGTTAACATCAAGAATGAACAAATATTTACATCATACACTTTATGATAATTTATGTAGCTATATGTGCTGACAATTTGAATTTTACCATTCCTTCCAAACCATCAATAAAGAGGTAAGTTATTTAAATACTGCAGGCAGTGGGCTTAGCACACAAAAAGTTGCGTCACTGAGTGACTCCGTATGAAAGCTACTATTAATATTGTACCCCACAGTCAGTGACGGTCACAAGTTACCTCACGCATGTCTCGTTTGCGGGTATATGCATAATAAATGATGGCGGGTAACTAGTGACTGGTGTGTGAAAGGGGCCTAACAGTTAGATGTATTGAAGGGCGTGCCGCCCCCGGAACTCCCTGCCAGGTCATTTGACAATCATGAAGTATGAAGTACAACGAACTAGCGGATACCACAAACTACATAACAGCTAATTATGTAGAGAGTTTAAAGTTTTCTTCATTAATTCCGAGACTAAAGTTTCCGGTCACCGTCTGAGTTAGTCTCGGAAATTTCGGTCTCGGAATGAAAGGTTCAATTATGAGCGGTATATAACAAATCAGATTAAATTGATTAATTTTTATTACACATATGTGAGATATGTGTTTATAAAATTATTGATAATAATTAGAAATCGTTGTAGAATAAAATTGAAAACAAATAAAATCTATTTTCTCAAAAAATTAAGTACAAAAGTGGGAATAAGTTCATCTATTCATAATTCATGCATGTAAAATATTTTTTTAAATTCCTAATCGTTATTAAAAATCGCTTTACAATAAAATTAAAAACTAAATCTTATAAATTTTCTCAACTCTAAATTAGATTGATTGTTTTCATCACGTTATCTTTAATTCAAGTGTGCATATAGTCTTATATACTTTATGAATATTAATTTTATTAGCACAGTATTTTAATTTCACTAAAAATATATTATTATTAGTAAGATCAGTCTTCATTAACAAAAACAGTTGGAAAAGTTTTATTACTGAGTTTCATTATTTCCAATTTAAAATCAACATAGTTAAAAATCGATTTCTTCTATTTTTCAGTATTTATAGTTTATAATAACAAATGTTTTAGTAATGCTTTAATGCTTTTAATAGGCATTAATCCATTTTATAGAAGACCTACATTAAATCAGCATATTACATCTAACTGATGAATTTTAAATGTACACCTCTGACCGAATTTTCCGCTCAAATGTCATTTTAACAACGGTTAATGATATTATCTGCTTTTAATGAATACACTACACATTTTGGTGTTCATGATTTCAACTTTTTTCATTCTTCTTCTTTAATAACACCATTATAAACTGAGATCGAATTTTCAAAGACTGAATTTTCCTAGAACCAAATTAAATGTGCTATATGGAATTTATTGGTAACATAATGATAGCTTAGTTGAGTTGTCTTTAATATATATAGGCAGATGATGTTCATACTATAAATTCATTTATTGTTACAGCTGAATCTGATGGATCGTCCAGTTCAAACGATGAAGCTGAACCAGATCGTGCTTCTGTCTCTATCGATCAAGGTATGATATTAATCAGTTGCAGATATTAGCAATGATAATTGATATTTTTGTTTTAGTAAATCTGGACAAATGATGTTCATACTATAAATTCATTTATTGTTACAGTTGAATCTGATGGATCGTCCAGTTCAAACGATGAAGCTGAACCAGTTCGTGCTTCTGTCTCTATCGATCAAGGTATGATATTAATCAGTTGCAGATATTAGCAATGATAATTGATATTTTTGTTTTAGTAAATCTGGACAAATGATGTTCATACTATAAATTCATTTATTGTTACAGCTGAATCTGATGAATCGTCCAGTTCAAATGATGAAGCTGAACCACTTCGTGCTTCTGTCTCTATCGATCAAGGTATGATATTAATCAGTTGCAGATATTAGCAATGATAATTGATATTTTTGTTTTAGTAAATCTGGACAAATGATGTTCATACTATATATTCATTTATTGTTACAGCTGAATCTGATGAATCGTCCAGTTCAAATGATGAAGCTGAACCACTTCGTGCTTCTGTCTCTATCGATCAAGGTATGATATTAATCAGTTGCAGATATTAGCAATGATAATTGATATTTTTGTTTTAGTAAATCTGGACAAATGATGTTCATACTATAAATTCATTTATTGTTACAGCTGAATCTGATGGATCGTCCAGTTCAAACGATGAAGCTGAACCAGTTCGTGCTTCTGTCTCTATCGATCAAGGTATGATATTAATCAGTTGCAGATATTAGCAATGATAATTGATATTTTGTTTTAGTAAATCTGGACAAATGATGTTCATACTATAAATTCATTTATTGTTACAGCTGAATCTGATGAATCGTCCAGTTCAAACGATGAAGCTGAACCAGATCGTGCTTCTGTCTCTATCGATCAAGGTATGATATTAATCAGTTGCAGATATTAGCAATGATAATTGATATTTTGTTTTAGTAAATCTGGACAAATGATGTTCATACTATAAATTCATTTATTGTTACAGCTGAATCTGATGGATTGTCCAGTTCAAACGATGAAGCTGAACCAGTTCGTGCTTCTGTCTCTATCGATCAAGGTATGATATTAATCAGTTGCAGATATTAGCAATGATAATTGATATTTTTTTTTTAGTAAATCTGGACAAATGATGTTCATACTATAATTTCATTTATTGTTACAGCTGAATCTGATGGATCGTCCAGTTCAAACGATGAAGCTGAACCACATCGTGCTTCTGTCTCTATCGATCAAGGTATGATATTAATCAGTTGCAAATATTAGCAATGATAATTGATATTTTTGTTTTAGTAAATCTGAACAAATGATGTTCATACTATAAATTCATTTATTGTTACAGCTGAATCTGATGGATCGTCCAGTTCAAACGATGAAGCTGAACCAGTTCGTGCTTCTGTCTCTATCGATCAAGGTATGATATTAATCAGTTGCAGATATTAGCAATGATAATTGATATTTTTGTTTTAGTAAATCTGGACAAATGATGTTCATACTATAAATTCATTTATTGTTACAGCTGAATCTGATGGATCGTCCAGTTCAAACGATGAAGCTGAACCAGATCGTGCTTCTGTCTCTATCGATCAAGGTATGATATTATCAGTTGCAGATATAAGCAATGATAATTGATATTTTTGTTTTAGTAAATCTGAACAAATGATGTTCATACTATAAATTCATTTATTGTTACAGCTGAATCTGATGAACCGTCCAGTTCAAACGATGAAGCTGAACCAGATCGGGCTTTTGTGTCTATCGATCAAGGTATGATATTAATCAGTTGCAAATAAATATTTTTAATGATAGCTGATTTTCTTTTATTCTGAATGAGTGTTAACTTGGATATGTTCGATGAATTTTTTTTATCAATTGACTATATGTGGAATTTTCTATAATGAGGTCAATAGAATAATATGATTGATTATTAGGGATTTAATGATGAAACTTCTGATTTTTAGCTAAAACAACGTCATCGAATGAGAATGTAGATATGAATAACATCAATGAGAAAAAAGGGCTTTCTGTAGAAAAGAAAGTAGATCGCATCAGCAAGTTATTTATGATTCCTATTCAACAAGGTAAGTAATAACTTCAAAATTAAATAATTACATTTCGATTTAATAGTAACAAACCCTTTTAAGTCTGTAACCATGATTGTTGTTATTTTCATATGATAATGAACCAAGAAGTAGTTTTCTAGTATATCCTTTATTTCAACGTTGATCTTGAGCAAATTTAAGTTAAATATTGTTGAATTTGGTGGTTAATTTTGTAATACGAATATTCCTATATAGTTGTTTTTTCATTCAGGAAAGCTGATGACAGACTTCAAGAAAAAAACAGAAACAATATCTACAAAAGAGGCTGAGTTGTTTTTTAACCAAATCAATATCACATTAGAAGATAAATGGCCTCCTTCTAATCCTAAATCAGGAGAGATTCACTTGAGTTTTAATAAGGACAATTCAAATGATTTTTTGTCGGATGGATTCAACTGGATTAGTAGAGGTACGCATAAATTTCCTAAATTAAATCCTACAATGAAAGTTAGGTATTATCAACGTCGGAATGGGAAGAATCTACTTGATTTTTATAAGAAATGCTTTTCTAGATGCCACGATGATACCAAAGATTATAGAACATTCATTCATTATTACGGGGAGGATTTAAAATTAAGAGAGGCACCCCATGGTAATCGAAAGAAAGATAATAGGCCTCATTTCAAAACTATGAACTCTTGTTTGAAAAAACTGTGCTCAGATCCAAATCCTCCTAGCGTTGTTTATAGAGAAATGGTCACGAAGAATGTACCTGCAGAAGCTGCACCCGTTGCAAAACCAAAAAATATCAAGCAGGTACAAAACAAAATATACTATGAGAAAAGGAAAGATAAAATTGATAACTGCGAAATAACCGCTTTAATGGAAATGAATTTGGAAATCGAAGATTTGGTGAAGGATTTACAGCTGATTCCCAATGTAGCATCTGTTTTATGCAATGATAAAATTATCAAGCATGTAAAGCAACTATCTAAACTTGAAAGCAAGATCATCTTAAGCTACGACACAACTTATGACACTGGTGATTACTACCTAAGTATGCTTATATTTCGTCATAAATGTTTTGTCGGTGATCCGGGAATCCCAATGGCATATTTGCTACATAGAAAAAGAGATAGTCCATCACATGAACTACTCTTCAACAGAATTAAGACACTATTCCCTGACATAAATTCTGAAAAAGTAATCATTGTTACAGATAGAGAAATGGGAATAAGAAATGCTATCCACTCATCTCTGCCTAATGTTAATAACTTATTCTGCTAGAACCATCTATTAACTGACATTAAGCATTGGTTAAGAAAATATAATTCCACAAAAGATGATCAAATAGGATATAAACGGAGTGTTCTACTTCTTTTGAATTCATATAATGACTCGGACTTCAACGATACACTGAAAGAACAGAGAATGAAATGGTCAAAAGAATTTGTGAACTATTTCGACAACCACTTACAAAAAGACATTAAAAAAAACATGAAAGGGAAGCTTGCCAACCTCGGAATTCCTAATAGTATTTCTGGAATTACTACAAATGTTTCCGAGGCATTCAACTCAGTTATCAAAAGAATTATCAAAGGCAAACTTCTCAAAATGGATGAAATGGCATTCGTTATCCATAAGCTTAATGTTTTTTATATTATTGAGATAAATAGAGGTATTGCTGAATTAGGCAATTATGTCATGAAAACTGACATTTTCTACAAATTGCCAGTAATTGAAGAAGATTTCGATGCAAATGAGCTTCTTTCTCAAAAAGAAATCGCTGAAATGATAAATAACAAAGAAGTAAATAGGCGACCAAAAAGTATTTCAAAATACGAGAGCTTGGGAAAGTTGGCGATGGCGAAAGAGCTCATTAATGCCAATCGAATTGATTTCCATTCGTCATCTTCAACTTTCATTGTGCATTGTTACAGTGGCACCAGGCATGCAGTTACACTAGTTCCACCTAAGTGTTCGTGTGGAAAAAATAAATGTTTGCACCTGCTAGCTACTTCAATATCAACTAATGTTAATTTAAAAGAAATAGATTCTATTAAAAAAGTGTCTTTGTCCAAGCTGTGCAGAAAAAATAATCGAAAAAAGAGATCAGGAAAAAAAGCTCCTCTTTCCAGATCAGAAATACTCATAAATCCTGCATCTGATTCCATTTTGACCAGTATCAATAATGATGAAATTGATGAAAATAACTTATGCCAGGTATTTCAATATTCTAAGAAAAAAATCTTAAGCAGTACCCCAAAAAGAAAGAGAGAAGACTACATAGATCTAACAACAGAAAAACTAGCAGAACCCACCAAAAAACGAAAAAATTCCGATCATAATGTTGATACGATCAAGAATATTGCAATTGTCAACACTGTTGGTCCAGTGGAATTAGATTCTTCCAGTCTGCAAACACTCAAGATCAATGAATATCTGAATGATAATGTAATCCTAGCATTTATGTGGAGTAGAATATATCAACCGCATGTAGAGAAGTACTCTGTCACAATAAAGGTAATTGATGTATTCTACACTGCAAAACTATTGCATTGCGGTCCACTAAATGTTGAGGTACTGAACCAAGGCTCTAATCTGCAGTTGCTGAAGAATGATCTAATCCTTGCTCCTGTTTGCCTAAATGAGCATTGGACTCTAATTGTGGTTGATGTGTCAAAAAAAATGGTATTGCATCTAGATAGCCTAATGTTATCAAAAACAACCATCGTAGATGCGTTTGCGAAACATTTTGTTGCTCTGGATGCAATAAAATCAGGTTCATCTCAAAACGAATGGAGTATTCATCAACCCAATGACTTAGTAAGGCAGACAGGAGGATCAGATTGCGGTGTACATGTCTGCATGTACACTGATATCCTTTGTCAAGGTAAAGGATCAATTCCCAGACGCCTCCTAATAGAAGAGAGACATTACATTAAAGATGAATTAGCAAAAAAATACCCAAAGATGGTTATACAAAATTGCAGAAGAAATAAAGATAACATTAAGAAGATTAGTAATCCAACTAATAATATAGAAGTAAAACTAACTCCTCCGCTAAATTACCGACAAATTATTTCCTATATAAGATCAGCAGTGAGCAAAGTTTTTTCAACAACCTATAAGATATGCCATTTTAGGACTGATTGCATGCGACCTCAAGATAAATTGATGGTTCTATGCGAAGGATGTCATGATTGGTATCATAAAGAGTGCATTGAAAATATAGACTGTATGAAAGTGGATGAATCTCTATTATCATGCAAAAGATGTCATAAATGACTTAAATGTTGAAAATGTTTAGTTGAGAGATGGTTCTATGCAGAACAACAGTAGTTATTAGTTAATAACATTAGGTTAATAATAATTGTTAATTATATTAAAAGTAACATTGTTATTGTAAAGGATAAATTTAAGAATTTAATATTTTTTGTAGTAGCTATTGTGTCTAAGATATTTAGTTTATTATTTCTTTCACTTTATTCAATTACATATATGATCTGATTTTTATCATGAATAAATGTTAATTTCTCATTCTAGATCAGTGATTTTTTTTATCCTTGTATAGTCCTATGAGCTTTATCTGGAAGCTGTCTATATATAAGATGGTTTATGAAAATCAGAGAAAAATTGTATGTATCAATAAATTTGAAATTTCAGTCAAATTTATTGAAGTAATTGTAAATATAAATACACTTCAGTCTAAACTCTAAACATATAAAAACACATAAGCAAACTGCAAAACTTAGTAAAATTAAATTCGTAGTGGCGTACAATGTGTTTATATTAAATTCTTATATAAATTAGAATCATGCAATATGATGATTTCAATTTATAGAAATAGAGTAATTCAATAAAAACGTATATATTTTGCATGCATTTAATGAAGTATCAACAGTTGAAATTAATTAACAATTGAAAAAACATCAATTACTCAGATTACTCGAATTACTTTGCTCTATCAGAGGAAATCGCGGAAATCGAGTAATTCGATAAAACTATATATTTTTAGCATACATTTTGTTGTTTAAAGTTATTAAAATAGTCTCATAACTGTTTACTATCATTTTAATAAAGTATCAACGGTTAAAATCAATTAACAATTGAAAAAACATCAATTACTCAGTTTACTCGAATTACTTTGCTCTATCAGAGGAAATCGCGGAAATCGAGTAATTCGATATAAACATATATTTTTTGCATACATTTTGTTGTTTAAAGTTATTAAATGAGTCTCATAACTGTTTACTATCATTTTAATAAAGTATCAACTGTTAAAATCAATTAACAATTGAAAAAACATCAATTACTCAGATTACTCGAATTACTTTGCTCTATCAGAGGAAATCGCGGAAATCGAGTAATTCGATAAAAACATATATAATTTGCATACATTTTGTTGTTTAAAGTTATTAAAATAGTCTCATAACTGTTTATTATCATTTTAATAAAGTATCAACAGTTGAAATTAATTAACCATTGAAAAAACATCAATTAGTCAGTTAACTCGAATTACTTTGCTCTATCAGAGGAAATCGCGGAAATCAAGTAATTCGATAGAAACATATATAGTTTGCATACATTTTGTTGTTTAAAGTTATTAAAATAGTCTCATAACTGTTTACTATCATTTTAATAAAGTATCAACAGTTAAAATCAATTAACAATTGAAAAACCATCAATTACTCAGTTTACTCGAATTACTTTGCTCTATCAGAGGAAATCGCGGAAATCGAGTAATTCGATAAAAACATATATATTTTGCATACATTTTGTTGTTTAAAGTTATTAAAATAGTCTCATAACTGTTTATTATCATTTTAATAAAGTATCAACAGTTGAAATCAATTAACAATTGAAAAAACATCAATTACTCAGTTTACTCGAATTACTTTGCTCTATCAGAGGAAATCGCGGAAATCGAGTAATTCGATAAAAACATATATATTTTGCATACATTTTGTTGTTTGAAGTTATTAAAATAGTCTCATAACTGTTTACTATCATTTTAATAAAGTATCAACAGTTAAAATCAATTAACAATTGAAAAAACATCAATTACTCAGTTTACTCGAATTACTTTGCTCTATCAGAGGAAATCGCGGAAATCGAGTAATTCGATAAAAACATATATATTTTGCATACATTTTGTTGTTTAAAGTTATTAAATGAGTCTCATAACTGTTTACTATCATTTTAATAAAGTATCAACAGTTAAAATCAATTAACAATAGAAAAAACATCAATTACTCAGTTTACTCGAATTACTTTGCTCTATCAGAGGAAATCGCGGAAATCGAGTAATTCGATAAAAACATATATAGTTTGCATACATTTTGTTGTTTAAAGTTATTAAAATAGTCTCATAACTGTTTACTATCATTTTAATAAAGTATCAACAGTTAAAATCAATTAACAATTGAAAAAACATCAATTACTCAGTTAACTCGAATTACTTTGCTCTATCAGAGGAAATCGCGGAAATCGAGTAATTCGATAAAACTATATATTTTTAGCATACATTTTGTTGTTTAAAGTTATCAAAATAGTCTCATAACTGTTTACTATCATTTTAATAAAGTATCAACAGTTAAAATCAATTAACAATTGAAAAAACATCAATTACTCAGTTTACTCGAATTACTTTGCTCTATCAGAGGAAATCGCGGAAATCGAGTAATTCGATAAAAACATATATAGTTTGCATACATTTTGTTGTTTAAAGTTATTAAAATAGTCTCATAACTGTTTACTATCATTTTAATAAAGTATCAACAGTTAAAATCAATTAACAATTGAAAAAACATCAATTACTCAGTTAACTCGAATTACTTTGTTCTATCAGAGGAAATCGCGGAAATCGAGTAATTCGATAAAAACATATATATTTTGCATACATTTTGTTGTTTAAAGTTATTAAAATAGTCTCATAACTGTTTACTATCATTTTAATAAAGTATCAACAGTTAAAATCAATTAACAATTGAAAAAACATCAATTACTCAGTTTACTCGAATTACTTTGCTCTATCAGAGGAAATCGCGGAAATCGAGTAATTCGATAAAAACATATATAGTGTGCATACATTTTGTTGTTTAAAGTTATTAAAATAGTCTCATAACTGTTTATTATCATTTTAATAAAGTATCAACAGTTGAAATTAATTAACCATTGAAAAAACATCAATTACTCAGTTTACTCGAATTACTTTACTCTATCAGAGGAAATCGCGGATATCGAGTAATTCGATAAAAACATATATATTTTGCATACATTTTGTTGTTTAAAGTTATTAAAATAGTCTCATAACTGTTTACTATCATTTTAATAAAGTATCAACAGTTAAAATCAATTAACAATTGAAAAAACATCAATTACTCAGTTTACTCGAATTACTTTGCTCTATCAGAGGAAATCGCGGAAATCGAGTAATTCGATAAAACTATATATTTTTTGCATACATTTTGTTGTTTAAAGTTATTAAAATAGTCTCATAACTGTTTATTATCATTTTAATAAAGTATCAACAGTTGAAATTAATTAACAATTGAAAAAACATCAATTACTCAGTTTACTCGAATTACTTTGCTCTATCAGAGGAAATCGCGGAAATCGAGTAATTCGATAAAAACATATATATTTTGCATACATTTTGTTGTTTAAAGTTATTAAAATAGTCTCATAACTGTTTACTATCATTTTAATAAAGTATCAACAGTTAAAATCAATTAACAATAGAAAAAACATCAATTACTCAGTTTACTCGAATTACTTTGCTCTATCAGAGGAAATTGCGGAAATCGAGTAATTCGATAAAAACATATATATATTGCATACATTTTGTTGTTTAAAGTTATTAAATGAGTCTCATAACTGTTTACTATCATTTTAACAAAGTATCAACAGTTAAAATCAATTAACAATTGAAAAAACATCAATTACTCAGTTTACTCGAATTACTTTGCTCTATCAGAGGAAATCGCGGAAATCGAGTAATTCGATAAAAACATATATAGTTTGCATACATTTTGTTGTTTAAAGTTATTAAAATAGTCTCATAAACTGTTTACTATCATTTCAATAAAGTATCAACTGTTAAAATCAATTAACAATTGAAAAAACATCAATTACTCAGTTTACTCGAATGACTTTGCTCTATCAGAGGAAATCGCGGAAATCGAGTAATTCGATAAAACTATATATATTTTGTATACATTTCGTTGTTTAAAGTTATTAAAATAGTCTCATAACTGTTTACTATCATTTTAATAAAGTATCAACAGTAAAAATCAATTAACAATTGAAAAAACATCAATTACTCAGTTTACTCGAATTACTTTGCTCTATCAGAGGAAATCGCGGAAATCGAGTAATTCGATAAAAACATATATATTTTGCATACATTTCGTTGTTTAAAGTTATTAAAATAGTTTCATAACTGTTTACTATCATTTTAATAAAGTATCAACAGTTAAAATCAATTAACATTTGAAAAAACATCAATTACTCAGTTTACTCGAATTACTTTGCTCTATCAGAGGAAATCGCGGAAATCGAGTAATTCGATAAAAACATATATATTTTGCATACATTTCGTTGTTTAAAGTTATTAAAATAGTCTCATAACTGTTTACTATCATTTTAATAAAGTATCAACTGTTAAAATCAATTAACAAATGAAAAAACATCAATTACTCAGTTTACTCGAATTACTTTGCTCTATCAGAGGAAATCGCGGAAATCGAGTAATTCGATAAAAACATATATATTTTGCATACATTTTGTTGTTTAAAGTTATTAAAATAGTCTCATAACTGTTTACTATCATTTCAATAAAGTATCAACAGTAAAAATCAATTAACAATTGAAAAAACATCAATTACTCAGTTTACTCGAATTACTTTGGTCTATCAGAGGAAATCGCGGAAATCGAGTAATTCGATAAAAACATATATATTTTGCATACATTTCGTTGTTTAAAGTTATTAAAATAGTCTCATAACTGTTTACTATCATTTTAATAAAGTATCAACTGTTAAAATCAATTAACAATTGAAAAAACATCAATTACTCAGTTTACTCGAATTACTTTGCTCTATCAGAGGAAATCGCGGAAATCGAGTAATTCGATAAAAACATATATATTTTGCATACATTTCGTTGTTTAAAGTTATTAAAATAGTCTCATAACTGTTTACTATCATTTTAATAAAGTATCAACTGTTAAAATCAATTAACAATTGAAAAAACATCAATTACTCAGTTTACTCGAATTACTTTGCTCTATCAGAGGAAATCGCGGAAATCGAGTAATTCGATAAAACATATATATTTTGCATACATTTTGTTGTTTAAAGTTATTAAAATAGTCTCATAACTGTTTACTATCATTTCAATAAAGTATCAACAGTAAAAATCAATTAACAATTGAAAAAACATCAATTACTCAGTTTACTCGAATTACTTTGGTCTATCAGAGGAAATCGCGGAAATCGAGTAATTCGATAAAAACATATATATTTTGCATACATTTCGTTGTTTAAAGTTATTAAAATAGTCTCATAACTGTTTACTATCATTTTAATAAAGTATCAACTGTTAAAATCAATTAACAATTGAAAAAACATCAATTACTCAGTTTACTCGAATTACTTTGCTCTATCAGAGGAAATCGCGGAAATCGAGTAATTCGATAAAAACATATATATTTTGCATACATTTTGTTGTTTAAAGTTATTAAAATAGTCTCATAACTGTTTACTATCATTTCAATAAAGTATCAACAGTAAAAATCAATTAACAATTGAAAAAACATCAATTACTCAGTTTACTCGAATTACTTTGGTCTATCAGAGGAAATCGCGGAAATCGAGTAATTCGATAAAAACATATATATTTTGCATACATTTTGTTGTTTAAAGTTATTAAAATAGTCTCATAACTGTTTACTATCATTTTAATAAAGTATCAACTGTTAAAATCAATTAACAATTGAAAAAACATCAATTACTCAGTTTACTCGAATTACTTTGCTCTATCAGAGGAAATCGCGGAAATCGAGTAATTCGATAAAAACATATATATTTTGCATACATTTCGTTGTTTAAAGTTATTAAAATAGTCTCATAACTGTTTACTATCATTTCAATAAAGTATCAACAGTAAAAATCAATTAACAATTGAAAAAACATCAATTACTCAGTTTACTCGAATTACTTTGCTCTATCAGAGGAAATTGCGGAAATCGAGTAATTCGATAAAAACATATATATTTTGCATACATTTCGTTGTTTAAAGTTATTAAAATAGTCTCATAACTGTTTACTATCATTTCAATAAAGTATCAACAGTAAAAATCAATTAACAATTGAAAAAACATCAATTACTCAGTTTACTCGAATTACTTTGCTCTATCTGAGGAAATCGCGGAAATCGAGTAATTCGATAAAAACATATATATTTTGCATACATTTTGTTGTTAAAGTTATTAAAATAGTCTCATAACTGTTTACTATCATTTCAATAAAGTATCAACTGTTAAAATCAATTAACAATTGAAAAAACATCAATTACTCAGTTTACTCGAATTACTTTGCTCTATCTGAGGAAATCGCGGAAATCGAGTAATTCGATAAAAACATATATATTTTGCATACATTTTGTTGTTTAAAGTTATTAAAATAGTCTCATAACTGTTTACTATCATTTTAATAAAGTATCAACAGTTAAAATCAATTAACATTTGAAAAAACATCAATTACTCAGTTTACTCGAATTACTTTGCTCTATCAGAGGAAATCGCGGAAATCGAGTAATTCGATAAAACTATATATATTTTGCATACATTTCGTTGTTTAAAGTTATTAAAATAGTCTCATAACTGTTTACTATCATTTCAATAAAGTATCAACTGTTAAAATCAATTAACAATTGAAAAAACATCAATTACTCATTTTACTCGAATTACTTTGCTCTATCAGAGGAAATTGCGGAAATCGAGTAATTCGATAAAAACATATATATTTTGCATACATTTCGTTGTTTAAAGTTATTAATATAGTCTCATAACTGTTTACTATCATTTTAATAAAGTATCAACTGTTAAAATCAATTAACAATTGAAAAAACATCAATTACTCAGTTTACTCGAATTACTTTGCTCTATCAGAGGAAATCGCGGAAATCGAGTAATTCGATAAAAACATATATATTTTGCATACATTTCGTTGTTTAAAGTTATTAAAATAGTCTCATAACTGTTTACTATCATTTTAATAAAGTATCAACTGTTAAAATCAATTAACAATTGAAAAAACATCAATTACTCAGTTTACTCGAATTACTTTGCTCTATCAGAGGAAATCGCGGAAATCGAGTAATTCGATAAAAACATATATATTTTGCATACATTTTGTTGTTTAAAGTTATTAAAATAGTCTCATAACTGTTTACTATCATTTCAATAAAGTATCAACAGTAAAAATCAATTAACAATTGAAAAAACATCAATTACTCAGTTTACTCGAATTACTTTGGTCTATCAGAGGAAATCGCGGAAATCGAGTAATTCGATAAAAACATATATATTTTGCATACATTTCGTTGTTTAAAGTTATTAAAATAGTCTCATAACTGTTTACTATCATTTTAATAAAGTATCAACTGTTAAAATCAATTAACAATTGAAAAAACATCAATTACTCAGTTTACTCGAATTACTTTGCTCTATCAGAGGAAATCGCGGAAATCGAGTAATTCGATAAAAACATATATATTTTGCATACATTTTGTTGTTTAAAGTTATTAAAATAGTCTCATAACTGTTTACTATCATTTCAATAAAGTATCAACAGTAAAAATCAATTAACAATTGAAAAAACATCAATTACTCAGTTTACTCGAATTACTTTGCTCTATCAGAGGAAATTGCGGAAATCGAGTAATTCGATAAAAACATATATATTTTGCATACATTTCGTTGTTTAAAGTTATTAAAATAGTCTCATAACTGTTTACTATCATTTCAATAAAGTATCAACAGTAAAAATCAATTAACAATTGAAAAAACATCAATTACTCAGTTTACTCGAATTACTTTGCTCTATCTGAGGAAATCGCGGAAATCGAGTAATTCGATAAAAACATATATATTTTGCATACATTTTGTTGTTTAAAGTTATTAAAATAGTCTCATAACTGTTTACTATCATTTCAATAAAGTATCAACTGTTAAAATCAATTAACAATTGAAAAAACATCAATTACTCAGTTTACTCGAATTACTTTGCTCTATCTGAGGAAATCGCGGAAATCGAGTAATTCGATAAAAACATATATATTTTGCATACATTTTGTTGTTTAAAGTTATTAAAATAGTCTCATAACTGTTTACTATCATTTTAATAAAGTATCAACAGTTAAAATCAATTAACATTTGAAAAAACATCAATTACTCAGTTTACTCGAATTACTTTGCTCTATCAGAGGAAATCGCGGAAATCGAGTAATTCGATAAAACTATATATATTTTTGCATACATTTCGTTGTTTAAAGTTATTAAAATAGTCTCATAACTGTTTACTATCATTTCAATAAAGTATCAACTGTTAAAATCAATTAACAATTGAAAAAACATCAATTACTCATTTTACTCGAATTACTTTGCTCTATCAGAGGAAATTGCGGAAATCGAGTAATTCGATAAAAACATATATATTATGCATACATTTCGTTGTTTAAAGTTATTAATATAGTCTCATAACTGTTTACTATCATTTCAATAAAGTATCAACAGTAAAAATCAATTAACAATTGAAAAAACATCAATTACTCAGTTTACTCGAAATACTTTGCTCTATCAGAGGAAATCGCGGAAATCGAGTAATTCGATAAAAACATTTATATTTTGCATACATTTCGTTGTTTAAAGTTATTAAAATAGTCTCATAACTGTTTACTATCATTTCAATAAAGTATCAACAGTAAAAATCAATTAACATTTAAAAAAACATCAATTACTCAGTTTACTCGAAATACTTTGCTCTATCAGAGGAAATCGCGGAAATCGAGTAATTCGATAAAAACATATATATTTTGCATACATTTCGTTGTTTAAAGTTATTAAAATAGTCTCATAACTGTTTACTATCATTTCAATAAAGTATCAACAGTAAAAATCAATTAACAATTGAAAAAACATCAATTACTCAGTTTACTCGAATTACTTTGCTCTATCAGAGGAATTGCGGAAATCGAGTAATTCGATAAAAACTTATATATTTTGCATACATTTCGTTGTTTAATGTTATTAAAATAGTCTCATAACTGTTTACTATCATTTCAATAAAGTATCAACAGTAAAAATCAATAACAATTGAAAAAACATCAATTACTCAGTTTACTCGAATTACTTTGCTCTATCTGAGGAAATCGCGGAAATCGAGTAATTCGATAAAAACATATATATTTTGCATACATTTTGTTGTTTAAGTTATTAAAATAGTCTCATAACTGTTTACTATCATTTCAATAAAGTATCAACTGTCAAAATCAATTAACAATTGAAAAAACATCAATTACTCAGTTTACTCGAATTACTTTGCTCTATCTGAGGAAATCGCGGAAATCGAGTAATTCGATAAAACTATATATATTTTGCATACATTTCGTTGTTTAAAGTTATTAAAATAGTCTCATAACTGTTTACTATCATTTCAATAAAGTATCAACTGTTAAAATCAATTAACAATTGAAAAAACATCAATTACTCAGTTTACTCGAATTACTTTGCTCTATCAGAGGAAATCGCGGAAATCGAGTAATTCGATAAAAACATATATATTTTGCATACATTTTGTTTTTGACGTTATTAATATAGTATCCTATCATTAATTATCACATCTTAACGTGTCAACAGTTAAAAGACATTAACAATTAACGAATTACTCGGTTTACTCGAATTACTCGTTTCCGCAATTCAGCCAATTTTAATTACTCGGTTTACTCGAATTACTCGTTTCCGCAATTCAGTGTGCGCCGTAGCAAAATTATTGTAAATATAGGAACTCCCTCTGGAAGCTCTTCCGGAGGGATAGGTGTCTGGTACCGAAGAGAACGGCCGGCAGTTCCCCATTTTTCTGCACTTTTTGCCCTCCCAGTAGGTACCAACCCAACTCCCTCTGGAAGCTCTTCCGGAGGGATAGGTGTCTGGTACCGAAGAGAACGCCCGGCAGTTCCCCATTTTTCTGTACTTTTTGCCCTCCCAGTAGATACCAACCCAACTCCCTCTGGAAGCTCTTCCGGAGGGATAGGTGTCTGGTACCGAAGAGAACGCCCGGCAGTTCCCCATTTTTCTGTACTTTTTACCCTCCCAGTAGGTACCAGCCCAACTCCCTCTGGAAGCTCTTCCGGAGGGATAGGTGTCTGGCACCGAAGAGAACGCCCGGCAGTTCCCCATTTTTCTGTGCTTTTGCCCTCCCAGTAGGTACCAACCCAACTCCCTCTGGAAGCTCTTCCGGAGGGATAGGTGTCTGGTACCGAAGAGAACGCCCGGCAGTTCCCCATTTTCTTTTATGCCCTCTCAGTAGGGATTTACCTTCCCTTGTAAATAATGTACATATAAATTCAACATATATTTAGTTATGTGCCTGTGTTTTGGTGATTGTGTGTTTTGGTGACTGTGTGTTTTGGTGATTGTGTGTTTTGGTGATTGTGTGTTTTGGTGATTGTGTGTTTTGGTGTTTGCTGTTATGTTACCATGAGAAATACTTAAATTGGAATATTTATTGTGAATTGAGTACTAAATAAAATATATTACAAATATTCTAATGAAAAAGGGACATATGGTATTAACCGGAACCCTTTAAATTAAAAAAAAAAAAAAAAAAAATATAGGAATTAATTCAAAATTGTTCGGAGAGAATATCCC
>CANNZV010003257.1:0-68435 GCA_947561585.1 Caprella mutica
GTTTATTTCCTCAGGTAGATATTACCATATTTACATGTATTTCACTGAGAACAGAAGACAAAACAGAGAATTTCTTGCAACAGTTTACCAGTACCTGTTCCTGCAGTTGAGGAAATTACTGATTGTTTGCATTAAAAATGTCATTTTGTCCCATATTCTTGAGGCTGGTCTATTTGCTATCCTAAACTTTTCTCTCCTTTTCAGTTCCGCAACCAATATGACAATGATGTTACTGTTTGGTCTCCTCAGGGACGACTGCATCAGGTTAGTTCTTAGAAATTATCAACTAGGTACCTAAGTATTTTTTTTCCATCTAGTAATCATCAGAAAAATTGAATTATATAGCTAATCTTACTTTTTATTTGCTAATTATATAAATTTGATAATAGTACTTGCAACCATATTTCAGAGGTATAAAAAACCCTTTGAAACATAGTTATTAACTTTAATTTAGCCCTGTTTGGGAACATGCTCTTCAATTTTGGGTAATGAAATAATTATTGAATGTTTGTTTTATTTTGTTTATTACCATATGGAATATTTTCAATGAGCATTATTATAAATTTTGATAGCTTATGATTCAAAATACTTCCATTAAGTGGATACCAGATTCCAATGAATATACTTTGATAGCCATAAACATTATATTAATGTTTCTATAATGTTCATTTAGATATTTCCATTCCGTAATTCATTAAGAATCCAGTAAGTGGTTCATTGTCTAATTATAGCTAAGCCAATAGCACACTTTATTCATAACAGGAATAATAATGCATTAGATTCCATGCTAAAATATAATTAATTTATTTATTATATCAATAATATAAGGTTTCAAATCTTAAAAGATCAAAGCTATTAAACTTTTATTGAAGGTGGAAATCTTCTGTGCCTATAATTATTACAGTTTAGAAATAGATAATTTCATTCAATATTAAAGGCTGAATTTTCCTTTTCCCTAACAGATAGAGTATGCCATGGAAGCTGTGAAGCAGGGCTCTGCTACAGTAGGACTAAAGAACAAAACACACGCAGTGTTAGTTGCCCTCAAGAGAGCTTCTTCTGAACTGGCTGCTCATCAGAAGAAAATTCTTTTGATAGACTCTCACATTGCTGTGTCTATCTCAGGTATGCTTTGGTCTTGATGTTCTTGCTTCAGTGTTATGTAAATTCTATTTGATTGCTATGTTACTATTTATACATGGTAATGTGGTCGTGATGTATTGCTGTTTTATGAGAATTGAATTAATGATTAATTTGTGTAAAGAGTAGCTAATACATGTTGAGTTATCATATGCTGACTACCAGATTCATGTTATTCATCACTCAACCTCATGCCAAATGATTCCTTATGTTATTATTTTGGGTTCATTTCTATTTAGATAGATGTTGAGTCTTGAAGTTATATTTCAGTATGTATGATTGCATGTAGCACTAACTGTGCATTTACTTCTCCAGGTCTGACAGCTGATGCTAGAGTCCTGTCCCGTTTCATGCGTTTGGAGTGTTTGAATGAACACTACGGCCACAATCAACCCTTGAGTTTGCAGAAGCTCATGGAAAGGCTCGGTACCAAGATGCAGATAGCGACACAGAGGTACGACAAGCGACCTTATGGTGTGGGTCTACTGGTGGCAGGTGAGGCAATGAGGCATCAATGTGCATTTGGTGTAGTGTAGAAAATATTTTTAAACTTTCTGATGTATAAATGTTATTATTTCGTATTCAATTAATTATAAGTAGCATCTACATGCTGTAAGATATGAATAGGTATTCAATTAAAGAAATATATTCAGCATGTACTTTCGAAAACATTATTCAACTAAGTATTTTCTGTATTTGAAATTTATTTTCGTATTTTTGCTTTTCCAGTCTTTAGTTCCTTTTCTATTGTAAGCAGCTAACTCTAAATGTAAATATCAACCTTTTAGATTTAGGTCTAGCTGCCTGCTCATAGTTTACATGTATTAGTTCGAAAATAAGGATGCCAATAGAGTGGAAAACACCAACCAATTACAAAAGAGTCTATTCTCTAAATTAGTCTTCGTGAAACTTATTGTGAACCAGAAAATTGCAGCTGCTTCTGTAGTAAATAGTAGGTAAAAATTATATTTTGTATGAACTTCAGTGTGTTCTTCTTTCAGAAGTAACACTAGAAATATAAAATTGATAGTTCACATGAAAGATATCAATTTTATAAATGGATTTTTGTACTACTATCTATAGCTCTGACAGGTTTTTGTGACTGAAATAGTAAAAAACACCAATTAGCTTAAAGGTCCTCTCCAGGCTCCAGGAAGAAAAATGAGTTTATTACATAATATTATATAACTAAGGTCTATGATCATTATTCCGCAAACCGCATACAATTCGGTTCAGTATATATTTTATTATTTGCTTTTAAAGTTTTTTTAATATTCTGTGAGCAACAATCGAGCGAATCTCCAACCTGACGCTGATAAAGAAGATTGTACACTCTTTGTCTTGATTTCAAATTTAGATTTTTAAACAAACAATGCGTTTAAACAAACAATTGTTTCTAAAAGTATATAAACGTTTCTATAATTAGTTTATCCAAATTTAAACCTTTAAACGAATAATGAATAGATTTTTTAAACCAAATACCTAGTTGACAATCATAACAAATGGTGTACATTCTTCTTCTTCAGACTGAAAATTAGAAAGTCGGAAGTAAAGTAGGTTTTGTAGAGTTTGGATTATAAAAATCTTTAAAAGCATATAAAATTGAAAGTATTCTATCAAATTTTATGTGGTTTGCAGTAAAATGATAAGAAACATTAGCCTCGTTGATTTAAGCAATAAAAAAATTTGCATGGAGGGGACCTTTATTACTAATAATTTATTTTAAAATTCTGGTGCTGTGCAGAATATATTTGAGCTGTTATACTATTTATCTCAATTTCTTTTTGTATTCCTTGTTTCAGGTTATGATGAAGATGGTCCCCACATTTACCAGACGTGTCCCTCAGCTAATTACTTTGAGTGCCACAGCATGGCTATTGGCTCTCGTTCTCAGAGCTCCAGAACCTACCTGGAGAGACACTTGGAGGAATTTCCTGACACCACAAGAGACCAACTAATCAGACACGCAATGAAGGCACTTAGGGACACTCTGCCTAACGATGTAGAACTCACCAGTAAGGTAAATCATCTTTGAATTTATTGAAGCATGTTTAAAATTGTTAAACATGTTTAAAATTGTTACAGCATTTTTTAACTTGTTAGAGCATGTTGGATCATGTTAGAGCATGTTGGAGCATGTTAGAGCATGTTGGAGCATGTTCGAACTTGTTGGAGCATGTTCGAACTTGTTGGAGCATGTTCGAACTTGTTGGAGCATGTTCGAACTTGTTGGAGCATGTTTGAGCTTGTTGGAGCTCGTTTGAACTTGTTTGAACTTGTTGGAGCATGTTCGAACTTGTTGGAGCATGTTCGAACTTGTTGGAGCATGTTCGAACTTGTTGGAGCATGTTTGAACTTGTTGGAGCATGTTTGAACTTGTTGGAGCATGTTTGAACTTGTTGGAGCATGTTTGAACTTGTTGGAGCATGTTTGAACTTGTTGGAGCATGTTTGAACTTGTTGGAGCATGTTTGAACTTGTTGGAGCATGTTTGAACTTGTTGGAGCATGTTTGAACTTGTTGGAGCATGTTTGAACTTGTTGGAGCATGTTTGAACTTGTTGGAGCATGTTTGAACTTGTTGGAGCATGTTTGAACTTGTTGGAGCATGTTTGAACTTGTTGGAGCATGTTTGAACTTGTTGGAGCATGTTTGAACTTGTTGGAGCATGTTTGAACTTGTTGGAGCATGTTTGAACTTGTTGGAGCATGTTTGAACTTGTTGGAGCATGTTTGAACTTGTTGGAGCATGTTTGAACTTGTTGGAGCATGTTTGAACTTGTTGGAGCACGTTTGAACTTAATGGAGCACGTTTGAACTTAATGGAGCACGTTTGAACTTAATGGAGCACGTTTGAACTTAATGGAGCACGTTTGAGCTTAATGGAGCACGTTTGAGCTTGTTGGAGCACGTTTGAGCTTGTTGGAGCACGTTTTAGCTTGTTGGAGCACGTTTTAGCTTTTTGGAGCATGTTTGAGCTCATCAGAGCTCGTTTGAGCTTATCAGAGCTCGTTTGAGCTTATCAGAGCTCGTTTGAGCTTATCAGAGCTCGTTTGAGCTTATCGGAGCTCGTTTGAGCTTATCGGAGCTCGTTTGAGGTTGTTTGAATTCATTGGAACATTTTAACGTTTGTTTTTGGTTAGCTGTGTTATTTTTAAATTTCTGCTACATGAATGTGTTAATTTTTCAATACAAACATTTACTTACCATAAACTCCCTTATTCTAGAACTGCAGTTTGGCTGTTGTTGGAGAGGATGAACCCCTTCAGATCTTTGAGGATGAGGATGTGTCTCCCTACCTTGAAGGACTGGAACAAGAAGAGAGGAGGGGAGGAGCAGGTAGAGCAGCTGCTGACGAGGAGGAGAAACCCAAAGAGGAGGGAGGAGCCGAAGATGCTCCTCCTGCTCAGGTATAAATTATTTGAATGATTAAACATTATTTAATTTGGTATTTATCCTATTTTTTTGATGAACTTTCGTCTCACGTTTTTGATCATTTCATGACCAATCATTTATTAGAATTAGGACAAAAGTATTGAAATATGCTAGTTATTAAATTTTTGGTTTTGCATAAATAAGTAAATGGTTTAACTTATACAATAATAATAAATTCTTAATTTCATTCAATTTGGCATCTTTTTTAAATGTTATAACTCTAAGCCAGTAACATCAACAAATCTCTTGAGGTAATTTTCTTTCTATTTCTAGGCTGGAGAGCAGATGGACACGGACTAGAGGAAAGACTTCAAACTTGAGTTACACGACATTCTCTCAGATTAAACCATACTATTATTATTATTAGGATGCTTTTTCTTATCCTAACCAATCTGCTAATAAACTTTACAAGGAATAAACTATTTCTCATTAAAAATATATCATCAGGGAAACTATATTTTGATTTGTATAGTTAGAGAGATATGTCATAACTTGCTGTGAATTGTATATTTTTTTTATTATTCAAATTATGCTATAAAGCAGGGGTTGGCAAAGGCAGCACTCATTGCTCTTTTGGCACTTAGAGTAGCACTCATGCCCTGCAGGGAAACGGTGCTTTATTTTCTTCCAAAGAAAATTTAGAATTTTTAGCCATGACTGCTTCATAAATTTCGATAGTCAATTTTATCCGTTAATGATGTATTTTTACCTACGCAGCATGCGGGAAGGTCATATTTTAGCCTTCGTTTATTTATGTATTCATCATCTTGTTATTCGCTTAACTGAAAAAGTGTTCAACCAAATTGGCCTGAAATTTGGTGAAACGCTTGGTCCATGTCAAGTGACCTGCTGGTAGAATTTTGGGAGCGACCCAGTCCAAGGTCATGGTCATTTATAACTCAAAAAGCATTGAACCGTATTGCATGAAACTTGGTGGGATGATTGATCAATATACAGGGACTACCATTTTGTTAGATTTTGGGAGATATCGGGGCAAAGATCAAGGTCATTTGTAACTCGATGACTCCAAAAGTATTCAACCAAATTCTCTGAAATTTGATGAGACGATTGGTCAAAGTCCAGCGATCCGGAAAAAGTTCAAAGTTATTTAAAACTCGATAACTTGAAAGTATTGAACCATAGTGCATGAAACTTGGAACGATTAGTCACCAGTGTATTAGACTTTGGTAGAAAACAGATAAGCGGCGGCAAAGGTATGTATTATACAGAGTGCACGTAATCTTTTTTGTTTATTGTTACAGTAGTGCCGGTGTTTAAAATTGTTACCTATCTCTTTTTATCACATTAGTTATTTTTATATCTTTCATACGGTTGTCGGGGCACTCTTACACTGGTTATAATTTGTGCAATCATTTTCAAGTCCCTACTTTTAATGAGATAGGTAGCCATTGTCATTTATCCTGTGATTTTAAGAGTTACCTAATACTACTTATGCAAGAAAATTTATTTTTGTTTCTATTATGAATTATTTTCACATAAAAAAAAGTAATTAAATATCATTCATTAGTTCCTTTTAATGCAAATAATAAATCTACCCCCAATATTTATGTAAAAAAATATGTACTATCGCGGAAAAGTGTATCCGTCCAATTGCTGAGGCGCGCATGAATAATCTAGTTCCCACTGTACCACGGATTAACGTACGCTACCCCAAATTCTCATTTTACCCCCACATGTAAGAAATTTCCATTCTTTTTAATACAGTGCGGGACATTTCGTCTTCAGCCGTCATGGTGAAAGGTCATCAAATTTCACTCTCTCTATTTAAAAACTTGTGTTTTAGGCACATCGAAAATTAGTCTTTCTTTAGATACTAATTTCACTTAGCCTGGATAAGTTATTCTTCAGTCTTTCTAGCTGAGGACTCTATTTTTTATTGTCATGCTCATATGGAACTATATCTTTTACTTATACAATTGTAAATTAATTTTTTTCGCTTCTTTTATTTTCTAAGTTCTAGATTCAAAATTTTAAGTTATATTTTTTAACTCTGTGAAAAATTGTTAATGCTACCATTTTTAGGTAGCTTAATCCTTAAAATTGAGATATTCGAAAGACTGATCAGATTTCTGAGCTAGGGTCACGCAGGTAAATTGCGGCCCTTTAATTTTTAATTGCGGCCCTCTCCAGAAAGTCACTTAAACATTTTGAAACTAAATAACATTAAAATTTTGCAAACTACCAAAAGAAGCGCAGTGCATGCTATTATTTATTAATTTAAATTTTCAACGTGTGTTTTGAAGCAAGGATGTTTCTGTTGTTAGAGGCCGCAGTTAGTTAGTGTGCCGCAATTTACCTGCTTGACCCTAGTTGTTTTCTTCTTGGATATGAACTCTAAACAGTTGATTTTTTGCTGATAGCTGAGACGAAGTCCAGCTCAATATCAAGTGTTTCTGTTCTTGAGATCATTTCGAATTATAAATTTATCAATATTTCACAGATTTTCTTGAAATCGCTGATGGAATTTGCAATTTATTACCAAAATGTGTGCTTTCAAAAAATTTTTATCTTTACTTCTGAACTTTGAAATAATACCGAACTTCAGAATTTTTTTTCTATAGTTAGTGGTGAGTGGAACCATTTTTTATAGGTACCTATCCAAACCTGCAAAATGTCGAGATTTGGAACAGTTTACGAAATAGCAAAATTAGATTTTATGCACTTCTTTGCATTACTCTGTACTGGAGTCATAAAGCAGTGCCTGCACAGTAATTAAACTATTAAATTTTAAAAAAATACGGAATTCTACTTTATATTATTGTGCCTAAATTCCTTTGAATACGATCTGTAGACATGGAATAGAAAGAAAAAAACCACCTAGAGCTGTAGCTTATAACCACATTTTACTTTTTATTTTAGCCTCTAGACTTCTAGAGTTTAGGTAGGTATATACTTTATTAAATGTTCTATAATGCAAATGATTCTTCCATTCGTAAATAGCCGCCGGTTTACGTCAATAGTTCTATAATGTAGACTGTAGTATATACTTTTTGTTTAAACTGTTCTTTCTGTATTTATAAATACCTTTAAATTTATATCTTTTTCAGGTTTTAGTCTCACAATACCAATAGATATAACCATATTTATGCACTATAAAAAAAGGGAAAACCTACGAACAATTTTCGGAACAGCTGGATGCTCAAGGTTAGTGTTAAACGGTAAATGTAATTACGTATATTCACCTAATTTATTTTTCCCATAATTTTCATCTTCTAATTCTACTACCAAATTCTCGTTTTTATTTTGTGCAGGTAACTCTTAAGAAATTTCTTTCTTTCTGGGTAGCAAAGAATTTATAAGCCTGCATGAGCTCTAGGGTCACGCAGGTAAATTGCGGCCCTTTAATTTTTTATTGCAGCCCTCTCAAGAGATCTCTACAACATTTTGAATCAAAATTACATTAAAATGTTGCATAGCTATCAAAAGAAGCACAGTGAATGCTATAACTTATTAATTTAAGTTCTGACGTGTGTTTTGAAGCTATGATGTTTCAGTTGTTAGAGGCCGCAGTTAGTAAGTGGGCCGCAATTTACCTGCGTGACCCTATCATGAAGCTGTTTGTGGTGGATTTAATAGAAGGGGGTTCCCTTTGGCCTCGAACTGTTGTAATTTGGATTATTAATTGTCTTTTTTCATTCTTATTATGTTTATCTTTTTACGCCACTTGCAGTTTTAGAGGATAGCACCAAGGCCATCTTTAGATCAGGCCGTACACCAGAGAATATCAGCTGATCAACTACTCCCAAACAAACATAATAATCATCGCTAAATAACATGGATGGCGTCGTGAAGAGCTATTATTTTCACACTATATTGTGTTTTCTGCTGTAACTTTTAGCTGTAGTGTTATAAACTGTTAAATATTTACTTTAATAGGTATTTCCACTTGTACCTTTGAAGTTTTATTCATTAAAATTTAAATTCAATATAAAAATTACACTGAATTAGTGAATGAACTCTAGTATTTCCAGCGGCTATCTGTAAATAGAGCCGTCGTTAGGTACCTAATTAAATAATTAGTTAGGTACCAAATTAAATAGTTGGGTAGCTACCTAATTCGATAGTTAGGTCCAAATTCAATAGTTAGTGAACTAATTCGATAGTTAGGTACCAACCTATAATTCAATAGTTAGGTACCTACCTAATTCAATAGTTAGTTAACTAATTCAATAGTTAGGTATTAAACCTGAACTGTACAGTTTTAACTCAACTACTAGTAGCTATACTGTTACATTCCAAATTATATCTTTTATATTTATAAATATCTCTGAATATATTCTTTTGTGATGATAATTTTTCATTTAATCTAACAATCTTAATACAAATCAAAACTAGTTATTTTAGCGGTAGCTAAACGTACGCTAAAAGCCCATTCATTGCACGATTGCGAACGTCTAGTTTAGTTTGCAAGCTAATTAATCAATTTATATGAAGAAATATTCATCAAAATTGTACTTAATATATTCATACAGTACTTTATTCAACATTGCTCTGAAATTTTATTGGATTATAGCATTTAAAACTCTATAATAATGGTTAATTTGAAGAAAACATGACGTGAAACGCAACTACTCCATGTTATACATAGCGAATAATTCGGTTTGTTATGACCGAGTATATCAGCTGGTAAAACTATAGACACCGAGGTGTCCGGCCTGATGAACTATAGACGGCTTTGATAGCACTAGGTTTATGCTTTCAAACTACGAGGTCTTCGACTTTTGGGTTTGTTAGGCTTAATTTACTATCCCCTTTTCATTTTAATCTTCCATCCGAGAGTGCAGCCTCCGGACCTTAAATTGGGTCGTTTTATATTCTTTTTTTTAAGTGAATGCATTATCGGAGTAGCTCTTCTGTATTCATGAGCGTTGTCACCGACGGTGGTAGGTATTTAATTTCATGGTCAGCGATATGGCCTTTGGTTCCAAAGAAAACGTTAAACCCCTACTTAAATTAACAGAGATTATTTATTAATAACTTTATACTAAAAAAAATATCTTAAATTCATAATAGTAAATATGTAAGATATTCATGTTGCATTTATGAGAGTTTTCAACGAATGACACTATGTAACAGTCATGAATTCAAGAAAGAGGCAGAGAATTTTTCGATACGAACAGTTGCAAATTGGATGATGACCAAGTTTTTTTTTCCTTTTTGTTTCATTGAAATTCTCTGTTTTGTAGAATAGCACTAGATAGGGATAACAACGTAGTCTTAGATTGTTTACTAATATAATTTGCAATATGTTTTTGCACCCTGTTTGTTCATTTTCC
Organism: Caprella mutica; assembly: GCA_947561585.1. Lineage (NCBI taxonomy): Eukaryota > Metazoa > Arthropoda > Malacostraca > Amphipoda > Caprellidae > Caprella > Caprella mutica. The sequence continues at coordinate 9,870 of CANNZV010003257.1, forward strand.
TCTTACTTCCACGATTACTAGATTCTCATTCCGTAACATTCCATTCACGGCGTCTCTTTCCAATCTAACTGCTAGATCTATATTAAGGTCTTTTCTATTTATTTTCGGATTAACGAAATCTCGAAACCATTATATTCGCATCAAACCTATTCAATAACAATAACTTATATACTAATTTATATTATTAAAATTTGTTTCCAGTTCAATGGGTAGAGCGAGCATTCGCTAGGAGGAACTCTAAAGACCACTACCTATGACCAGATCACCTCTCCTCACAAGAAAGCGGAAGAAACAAACGACAGCAGTGCAAATCTCCCTTTTCTTATTTGGTAAGGACAAATTTCTATTAGTTCAGTGATAACTGATAGAATTAGCAAAGTTATTCGTATCAGTTATGTTTCATAAATATATAATTTAAAAAATGTATGAAATTTTTTTAGATATAATATAGCAGGCTAATTACAAAGCCCCCAGTGCCTGTATCCTTAATCTGTTCAGGTGAATATAAGAGAAGGCACAACAGCTTCAGGCTTATCATTTTTGTGGCTAATTGTAGTTTCTGAGGATAACTCGTATGTTTTTTTTTTTGTCCGGTAGGCTTCATTTATTATCACCTCTTCATTTTCCTTTTCCAACTGTGAGTGCTGCCACCGGTGTTGGTGACTCTTTCCGTCACATTCCTTGGTAAGTGACTGCAGTCATGGATTTTTTTTTTTTGCATCCATGAGCGTTGCTCCCACTGGTGGTAGTTAATTCTTTCATGGAGTCACTTTCCTTTCTAACTGTTACTTCAAGCCCCATATATATTCAATTTCTTTTCAATATCAGCGATATGGCCTAAAAACTTTCAATTAAATTGATTGGCAATTGTAAATTATTTCGTCCAAATACTTTACAATTGGTAATTGTGAATACACAACTTATGGTTTCTGTAGTTTCTGAAATACTGAATTCTTAAATACTGACTGTTCATATCCACTCCATGGTGATACACGGTTATTTATTTTACTAGTATTAAAATTTGCAAATATTCTGAGTACTGGTAATAATTAATTAAACTCTTATATAGTTACTTGTACATAATTTTTTTAACATCTGTTGAGAGAGTAAATGGTGGTTCTAAAGAAAATAGTTCATTATAGTTGTATCAACTAATTTTTTTAACTGTAGCTTTTTGTTTATAGCCTAGTTTGGAATTCTTGACTCATTAAATCATTAAACTAAAAAAACGTTTAAACTCTTAAAATTTACTGATAATACGAATGGCTTAATTTATACAATATCCTAGATTACTTCAACATGTATCTTGCCGCTAAAATAAGAGTTTCTACAATATTTCATTAGTCCTTGTGACATTCATATTTGAACATTTAAATAAAATTTAGTAGTTTAGTGACATTGTTCATTATTTTCTACTTATTGACTTTCATTTTTTCTATTTTACAGTTTCGTTCTTTACATCTCCTTTGACAACAAATCGAATAAAATTAAATACTTCCTTCCATTTTTGAGAAAAATATGTATTACCCTTTTTCAGTACAATTTCTGTTTCCATAAAGCTATAATCTTATTTAAAAAAATGACCAATATTTAATTACAAGAAATTAGTAAAATTCAATTATTTCTTTTGTAGAGTTCTTTAGTTTCGTTTAACATAATTCGACTTTTTTCCAATTAGTTGTAGCATTAATTGTAGTAAGTATTCTACGGATTGGAATTAGAGACTTTATCTAACAGTTAATCTCGAGTAATGGAAGATAAATGTAGTGTTTATATAAAACCACGTTTCTAATGCTAAACATCTATTCAACCTTATCTTGCAATTTCCAAAAACAGCTTTGTGGTCTTTTCTTAACTCATTTTAAATTATCCTTTTCTCTCCATCGTTTGCGGTCTAACCTCTTAATTCATCAACATAAAGAAAAAATTAAAAATATTAGATCGAGGTGTCACTCTTTTTAGTCCTTTGGGTAAAAATTTTGTAAGTTTGATTTTTAAAATTCGAAACACACTCTGATCACAGTAAGGATTTTAATCTATCTGTGTTCTACTTTCCAATAATCTTATTTTCTATCAAATCTTGTTTCTTCCTTGCCACTCGAATGTGGATACTTTTAACATAACCAAATGTGCTTCGAATACACGTTGTTCAGGATTTTGGAGGATAACGCTAGGGTTATGCTCTTCAACTACGAGGTCTTAGATTTTTGTGTTAGGTAGGCTCGTAGGCTTCATTTACTATCACCTCTTCATTTTCCTTTTCCATCCGTGAGGGCAGCCACCTGTGCTTGCGTCCCGTTTCGTCACATTCCTTGGTAAGTGACTGCATTCACGGAGTAGCTTTTCTGCATCCATGAGCATTGTCACCAACGGTGGTAAGTGCCTTTGTTCATGGAGCCACTTTCCTTTCTGACTGCTTCTTCTAGTCCCTTGTATTTAATTTCCTTTTACGTCAGCGAAATAGTCACGATATGACTGAAGCACGACGTTAAACCCCTACTAGAATAAAAAAAAATATTATAGTATGAGATTAAAATAAAATCTATTCAATTTGTTTTATCTTGTTAATAATTGTTTGTAGCGTAATTCTAAGTCAATATCAGAGATTTTTTAATCAATTTGTTTGTAAACATTTTCAGATTCAAATAACTTCGCACCACTGCAGTTCTAATCAGGACAGTTCTCATCATGGCAGTTCTCATCAGTGAAGTTCCCATCAGGACAGTACTAATCACTATCAGATGAGTTCTCATCATTCCCAGGAAGTCTGGTCTCATTCCCTGTGATATCCATTTATTCATGCTTATTACTTTTAGATTTTCAAAGACATTTCTCCGTGAAAAGGAAGTGCATAAAAGACCGAACTAATTTGTGTATTTTATTTATTGTTATGCGTTTGAAAAACTTTAATCTTAGGTAAATATAGAATAAATTGTATATTGTAAGTTCATGTTAATCATTCAACCCTAAGCTTTTAAAAATTGTTCTAAGATTGATACTTCATGTAAACTAGTACTAATTAGAAATCCTTTATTTTAGTAAAAATTGTATCGGGTAGTTTTTACTTTTGAAATAACCTGCAAGTGTATTTAGTCGTGTAGTAGCTTTTAAATTTTTACCTAATTTAATTGTTATCTTCAACTTCTGTAAAACACTATTTTTTATAAATATAAAATAATTATCCATTTTCTGTTATTGATCCTTTATTTATCTTATTTTGAAAGTATAATATAAATATTGTATGATAAGAGATAGAACTTGCAAGTTGAAAGCCTTAGTTGACAGTTGTCATGAATCCCAGTTTCACTCCGATGTCACAAATTAAGCATCAAAACTGCAGTAGGCTATATTAGTTCTGTTCTTGGAGAACTTTCTTTTGATTCATCTCATAGAACTTTGCAACTTATTTTATTGTCAACGTGGGCGATGTGACATTTATTGAGAAGAAAAATTATGATCACTTCAGTAATTTTTAGTTCACTATATCACTGCTTGTCAATTGATCGTGCAAGCATTTAATATATAAAAATTTAAACTGAAAAGAATCAGTTCACATGATGATAAAAAATCCATCAAAATACTGCATTTAAAATCTAAACTAAATAGATTAAGTTACAACTTAGTCATAGTTTTATTTTATTCTTTAACCTAAAAGAATTTTTCAATTAAATAACTTCAATAAAAGATAGAAAGTATCGGTATAGCCGTATAGGTAATTAGTAATTACTTATTTATAAGTTGATGAAAATAGAGAAAAACGCTTGTCAGCAACTTACTGATTGTTGTCATTAAATTAAGACGTAAGATGAATTATTATCATTTTAAAAACACAAATTTTAATAACTTCCTCATTTAGCCAATATATTGAATGAATTAAAAAAGATTATACACATAAAGGACTCCGAAAAAGAAGAGAAACTTGTCTTAGTCACCACTATTAATTTATTGAAATTCTGAATGCAGAAAATCTCCGGATTATAACAGAGACAGGTTATAGCTCGTAAAGTAAATTATTTAAAAGTGAAAAAAAAACGAAGCTATTTAAAATCATATCTTTAGACGATTAAATGCTCTTGTGTGAATGATTATAATATAAAATATTCGTGGAATAAGATTTGACAAAACTAGAAGTAAAACTATAGACATTTACCACAAAGTTGAAAACGTATATTGTAGTTTTAATAATATAGCCTATAGGAGAACAAATAATTTAAAGGTGTAAAAGAAGCGAAGTTATTTGAAATCATATCTGAAGAGGATTAGTTTAACTTGTGTGAATGGTTGTCATAAATAATATTTTTGGAATTAATGAGATATGATAAAGCTAAAGCTAGAAATCTACTTTAACCTCAAATTCAAATAGTTATTACTTATTAGTTTCAATATTAGAACGACAATTGGTCGAAAGTAAATTGCATAAAAACATACAAGAGTAAATCGTACGAAATATATACCAAGGTTAATTGAATGGAAAATTTCAAAATTATAAATATGTATTTCAAATTATAAAAAAATACATGTATTCATTACAAAAGGAACATTGCATGGATGATATTAGTGAAACAATATGTTTATACTTTAATTTAAATAATACAAAAATAATATCTAATCACTTGTCAGAAATCGATATAAATCACCCCCTCCTCTAGATACACATATCTAATCCCCCATTTCACCCAATTACCCTAGCATTTTACCCCAGCAATAGGCTCCTCCTTATTGGGGGATTTTTGAACGCGGAGGAATACTCTCTAAAATGCCACATGCAAAAAATAAGAAAGGTCAAAACTGCTAAAATAGCATACTACAACAGCTGACGGATACACTTTTCCGTGATAGTACGTACCTCAATAAAATCTACCACCTCATTGCAATGACTCAGTATCTCCTGCAATTTAAAAAACGAAAAGAAAATGGTAAAGGCACTGAGATTCCATGTTTCGGCACTGAAAAACACGTGTGCCCACCCCTGCTATGAAGGAATGTGTGGAACATTTGTTGTTGGGTTACTCATTTTTGGATCCATACTGAAAAATAAAATAAGAACAAATTTTAAACAAAAGTAAATCTTCTTTCGTACAATTCAGTTTTGGGTCTTCTAGTGTAAATTATTCAAGAAAAGATGAATTATTTGCCATTTGGTACAAAATACAGGTAGTCCTTGATTTTATTACAAATGCTAATAAGTAGGGATGTGCCTATATGCATAATTTTTGACGCGATATGCAGCATATTATATGCCTATTTCTGCATATAATATGCAAAAAGTCAATATGCAGAACCAATATGGATATTATAGGCCAGAAATTATTCAATATAGTGTGCATATTACATGCCCAAAGTTACTTACGGAATTTAAAATATAGTTATGCTTTGAATGTAACTGTACTTTGGTGGTTTGAATGGAACTTACAATAAATCGAAGGTGTAATCTCAAGTTTTTATTTTTACTGTGAAATGTTTAACGTTTGAAAACAAAATATAACAAAGCTGTTTCAAATTTAAACTTTTTTAGTAGTAAGTCAATTTCAAACATACACATTCAATTTCAAACAGTGGAATTGAACTTTATTGTTAAATGGTATTTCAGGTTTCCAACAGTGAATCTCCTTCTATTATCTGCTAATGTATTTTTGTACTGGGAAAACACCCGTTATACATCACAAGAAACAAAAGGGGCAAATGTTTCCTTCAGCCAAATTCAGTCTTCTAAAGTTCTAAACTATCCAACATTCATATATCACATTCCGTTCATTACTTAATTTAGTCATGACTCGAAAATCATCAACCATCTTGTTAGGCCAGCAGTTCCCTTTAAACTTAAAGGATCCCCAGCTATAAGCAGCGACGCTAAGTTGTTAAAAGGTAAATTTAAACCGTTTCGTGTTTAATTACTTAAATAAATTATATACATCTATACGTGAAGGTGAGTAAATGTATAAGTTTGATATTTTTTGAGTAGTACAACTCTAAAATAATTGTACCTATTCATTTATTCATCAATAACTACTAGTATTTACTAAATACCAAGTGTCATATTATTTATTATTACATTTGTAGTTTCGATATTCCACCTACAAACTTTTTAAATTTGAATAACTATTTTGATAAAATATACTTGGGTCCACAGTTAAAATCGTTTTCTATGCAGGGGTCCAGAAGAAAACGACATAGATTAGACATTTGCATGTTAAAAATTGACCAAGAAGTGCATATTTCTAGGTTAGCATATATGCACAGTTTGCACACGTGCATATTATATGCTCTTGAAATATATGCAGATGACTCATGCATATATGCAATATGCACAATGTCACATCCCTACTAATAAGGGTGAGATGACTCAAGTTATTATATAATTGTAACTCTTTATATATTTCTTCTCTATGAGTTGGAGTAAAGATAAATGGTTCTAGGGCCTGATCTTCGTATATTAAAAATTCAAATTGGTGAATGAATTAAAATTCAACCACATCTTAGCTCTCGCTCAGTATAGGTGAATAATTTGTTCGATTTATATTCCTGCTGTTAGCACGGATATTAATTAAAATAAATGCTAAATAATAATTGTTATATTTTTTCTCTTCGTGTCCGATATTGTAACCAAATAAACCAACTATATATTATTTTAAAGTGTTGCTGTTATTGCCTTACGCACACAGCATACCTTTGTCCTTACAATATTTAAAGTTTATTTCACCCTTTTTAAACTAGATGGGAGAACAAACACTTGTGAAACAGAAATTTGCGAGAGTAGTGTATCTTATTGTAGTATAATATCTTCGGTGTAACTGTTGCTTAGAGTGCTATAGATACGATAAAAAATGATGATATTGGAACAAGGTATTCTCTTGTACCTTTTGTGAATTGATATCAAAATATATGATTTGTTTATTCAATTTCTATACATTGTGTATCAGGAATTTGGACAAGGTTTGATACATAAGTTATATTGATCTTACAGTTGTACTTTCTTTGCACCTAGGAGACCCCACCTTCCCGCGGTGATACTGTTTTTCTTTAGCTCAATTGTACCACTTTATTCATTTTTGTAATAGAGTACTTTTGATTGGTAGGACTAACGGGGCTCCCCCACCATCATCTGGGGCATATTATTTTTGTTTATTACTATTTTGTACATAATCTAAATTATTTATTAGTGTTTTTTTTTCTATTACAGTCCCCCTGGAATTTTCAGTGAGGACACTTAAATTAATAGGATGTCGAACGGTGTAAAGAGGAGAGGAGAGCGTTCTCCTGATGATACCTCAAAGAAAAAGAGAGAGAGAGAGAGTAAGGAGTACGGTGACGAGAATAACGTGACAACCGAAAATGAAACGGAAGAAATGGAGAGTATATCGTCTGATTGTACTCTAAAACACAGAAACTCTATCCTAATGATAAAAATTGATGAAATTCTCTCACAGTTCATAGAATTGACGGCAAACCTAAAGAAAGGTAATCTTCCCGAAGGAACAGAAAGTAAGATTGAAGAAGCAGTGAGTAGCTTATCGTATTATAACAAGAAGAAAAGACGCAAGAAATGCCAGCTAAGAAACTGAAACAGTCTAAAATGATAGACATATCTGAATCAATGCTAACCCCTGGAGTAAAAGACAAGAGAATCCACATAAAAATTCAATTTGAAAGTGAACTTAGAACCATTAGCACATTCCACCTGATCAAAGAACTCAATAATATAACTGGAACAAAGCCAACAAACATATTCACTCTTAACAAATCATCCTTCATAGCTGAAGTTAACCTCACCTCTGATAGTATCCTTCAGAAACTGAGAACTGTTAAATCAATTAACAACAAAGAATGCACCATCAATCTCTACGAACCTTTTACCTACTCCAAGGGAGTGATGTACGTGACTGGCATGGACTTCGATGAGCAGACAATTTCCGAATTCAAAACAAGGCTCCAGACTAAATATCCAGCAATAGTGAACATAGAACCAGCCAACTTCATTAAGTCAAAATATCCAGAGACCAAAGCATTCCTAATCACATTCAATACAAAGAACCCACTATTTAGCATTTACATCCCTGGTCTAACTGGTGATACAAAGATTTATCCATTCTTAAACTGACCCATGATTTGCAAAAAATGCTAAAAATATGGACACACGGAAAAAAAGATGCAGACACGAAGGAGAAGAAATCTGCAATATGCGGTAAATGTTCTCAGGTTGGCCGTTCCAGAAATGATTGCCAAGTTGATACACCCAAATGTTACCACTGTGGTGAAGATCACCCAGTCGGTTCAAGGGCCTGCTCACGACAGATAAGAGAATGCGAACTTGTTCGTATCCAAGATGAAATGAAAGTGAGCTTCAAACGTGCAGTCCAAGTAGAAAATGGAATCAAAGAAATTATACTAAACGATGATAAATTACCTGATGTATTCACAATCCACCTGACAGCCGAAAATAAAAGATCCCTAAACCCTGGGCAGTTGAAAAGGCTTTGGACAATTATCTTGGCGACAGCCTTGTGACGTAGTTAGTTTACTTTCCTATAACGTCTCAGTGTATGGGCTCTAAGTGATTAGGATCCTACTCTATAAAGTATTTTCAGATTCCTTTCTCTTTATATATCTCTTTCTACTAAATACTCATGGTACCATGCCCTAGAACCACCTTGCCACTATGGTTCCGACCTCAGGCCTCTGGTCCAAGCTTAACTGTATTTAAGGGTAATAATGGTAAAGTAATTAACACTTAAAGAGAATATATTCATTGGTCAAGCACATGTTATTACAAAGAATATCTCCTCTAGAACGCTCGCAAGTTAAGGTCTCAAATAACTACGAACAGGAGATAAGGTGTGTAGCTCACGAGAGCGAATCGGTAACTCACTTGACTGTCACTTACTTACAATCATATAGGTTCGTGATGATAGCAATGCATACACAATTGCTGTGTTTGCTTTACCACATCGCTCCCCCCTTCCGAAAATTTCAAAGTTACAATTCACATTTTTCCAAAACTGCCAGCTGGTTTGTCTACCCATTGTTACTCTATATTGAACAATGTTCAGACGCTCACGCTGTTAGTGGAAACATGTATATTGGATCTCTTGAAATTTCTCGAACCGGTAATAAATAAATTATTAGAAAATTGAAAAATTTGAGTTTTAATTCGTTCTAGAAATATGTAAGACTAATGTGCATTCACCAAATTTTCCTAAATTTTTAATCTTACCTATACTATCTTAATTTTGCTTTAACAATATTTTTATTTATTCTCAAAATAATCTAAGTTACTCCTACCTAATATGTCTCAGTTCAAAATGTAACAACTTTTTCATTTTATAAACGTAATAACTTGCCTAATCTATTTGAGATCACACCCCTCCCTCCTAATATGTAGATTTTTAGTCTAAATATTAACAGAGACCTTTGATCACTCCAATACATTACACAAATTGTTACTGCATTTACATTTAAAAAAAAAATTTATAATCAAAAAAAAATTTTCATTTATAAGAAATATATTTAATTAACTTATTTTAATTTATCATATGTTATGATATCGTATTTTATGATCTTTTAATGAATTTATATTCGTAATTGAATTTATATGAATTTTGATCATCTTTATCAAATTTTGAGACAGTTGTGATCTTTAAATTTAAATCTTAAAATTAACACCGAAAAAAATTAAAATTAAAATTAACACCGAAAAAAAAATTAAACTTAAAATTAAATTCAATTGAAAAAACGATTATTATTAATTTTCACTTAAAATTACCCAAACTTAAAATTAAAAAAAAAATTTAAATAATGATCAAATTGAGCTTGAGAAAAAAAAATCTTAAATGCTGTTAGGTTTAGTTTTGGTAATTTCGCTTTTTGGCTTTCGTTTTGCCTGAGGCATTACTATAATTGTTGTCGCCTGTATATTAACTGCCTGATCATTAAAAACATTTACTGTTCCACCTAGTTCCCCTGATCTAAAGGGGTGCTTCGCTTTATCTGATTGAAAGCCTCAGTCGCCATTTTAGACCTTAAATTCCTATTTTCGTACATCCTCATGTCTTCTTCTGACTTCATCTTTTTTGACTGATTATATCCACATACCAGTATCATCACAACCAGTAGTGTTAGAATTAACACTAAAATGTCGCTGAACAAGTCTGGTATTAGGTCGTACTTTGTAGACCCCATGTTTTTAATGGTTTGCTCCAAATGAGCCTTGTTCATAGAAGTTGATTTCTGGATCAGCTCCACTACTGAGTTCAGGTCATAGTTGCTCTGAGACTGTCCCATTGCTCCAGCTGATTACTTCTCACGACCTTGAATTGCAGTTCTGTGTGTCAACCGGCTGTGATCGAGTGGCTGAGAGTCAGTCACTGGCTGTTTATGGCTGAGGAGCTGTTGGCTGTGTGGGTAGCTGGGTCCTCTCTGCCTCACGGTCACTGAAATCAAAACGATACCGTTAGATCATGGCCCCTGTTCGTTTATTAGGTATTTTATCATATTTCAGTCTCATTTTGAATTGATCATTTTTGCTTTTAAATTATTTCAGTATTTCATCCTAAATTTGAATATATATATATATATATATATTTTTTTTTTTTTCAAATTTTCATTCAATCAATTTTACTACTACGTTTACAGCATATAATTCATCTTATTCGTTACACCAACATATAAACACAAAATTTAAAATTAACATGCATACAACAAAAATAATTAATCCTCTTAAAATTATTATATGAAATTTTATATTAATAAAATTCATAATTCATCCCATCAACTTAAACTAAATACATACAAATATTACAATTAAAATTCATACAATTAAATACATACAATAATTCTCTTACTGAGCAAAGGAAATATTGTAGTTTGAACAATGAATTGTATGCTCTGTTTGTTTGACTCGCGTAAGCAAAAAAAATGTAAACATTTCTCTGACTCTTTGCATGTAACCGTGTTATATGTCACGTGTTCGTGTAAATGTAACATGTTACTCATGTTACTTCATTTTATGTGTTCCTTTTGTGGGCAATATGATGTTTGTTTATATTCAAATTTCTCACAATTTGATTTCCTGTTTAATGATGTTAATGAAATTATTTAATTAATTTGTTGTGAATTTTTCCAACTTAGTTAGATAATTTATATTGCTCGTTATCGTTTGATGTCCTAATTGAATTATAGCTTTGTTTTTTTTTTCACTTGTAATACTGTACCTGGTCCTATCCAATTTAATTGTAATTTATGTGTTTTTTGATGATTTCTAATTAATACTCGATCACCTATCTGTATAATTTTGTCTTTTCGTGTCTTATTGTGGTAAATTATGCGTTTGTTTGATTGATTAATTATGTTAGCTCTTATCTGATCTTGAATAAATAGAGCTTGTCTGGCCTTGATTTTGACTATTGATTCTGATGTATCTAAATTGTAAATGTTATCCAAATTTTCTGCTTGAATATTTGGAGATGTATCCCTCCCAAAAAGAGCGTATGAGGGTGTATCCTTCAAGGTCAAATTGACCTGATTGTTAATTGTGTTTTGGACAATATCGAGAAACATGTCCCAATTATTGTGATCTACTGTGGCTACATAGAATCTTAATAATTTGTTAATTTTCTGGTTATTACGTTCACAAATTCCATTGGAATATGCTGAATATGGTAATACCTCACATTTGTATATCTGATGTATTTCACTGAAAGTTCTAATTGCGTTAGACTTGAATTCTTTCGCACAATCCGACATTAACGTTTTGGGATATCCACAACGACTAAATGTTTTACTTAGACAATCAATTACTGTGTTAGTTGATTTGTCAGCTACTGCGTGTAATTCGTTATATCTTGTCAATATACATGTTATTGATAAAATATATTTGTTGTTCGTGTCAGTTGTTATAAAAGGTCCTATAAAATCAAATGAAACTGTTTCAAATGGTGTATTAGCTACTGGGGCAGACATTAATTTAATTGGTGTATCTAGACTTCCTTTAAGGATTTTGCAAACGTCACATCTTTTAATAAAAGATTCTATGACCGATCTTTCTTGAAAATGATAATATTTTAGTCGAAATTGAAATAGCGTATGAGCTAAACCACAATGGGTGTTAAAATGTATTGAATTAATTACTAAATTGATCATTTCATTTGGTATAACATAGTTAACAATACTGGCTGCCCGAGTATCTATTTTCCGATGTCGATATAATATTCCGTCTAATATGAAAAATTCAGCTATGTTCCTAGATGTTCCTAATTGTTTTTTCTGTAATATATCCATTATTTCCTTACAAGCAAAGTCTTTAGTCTGTTTAAAGTCCATGTTATGTCTTCGTGTTTAGGTATGTAGTTCAGAAATGGTTTTTCTTTGTTGATTTTATACAATTTAGATGTATCTGATTCTTGTTCGTTTTCTGAGTCTGTTTATGAGTCATTGTCATTGTCGTTAATAATTTGTGGTACATTTAGCTTAGCCCTCGATCTTGTGGTTGCTATATAATTTTCAATTGAATTACAACTTTCATTAGATGGTGTTAAAAGTTCACAATCATCTATTGTTTCTTCCGTTAAAGGAATTAATCTACTAAGAGTATCGGCTACCACATTCCTTTTACCTTCAAAATATTTGATGGTACAATCATATGTGCTAGCCTCTATTGCCCACCTGGCTAGTGCCGTGTCTAAAGGCAGTTTATTACCAAAAAATGCACATAAGGGTTTGTGATCAGTTAAAATGGTAATAGGATATCCTAGACATAGATATTGAAATTCCTTTAAAGCTAGATGTATTGCAAGAAACTCTAGTTTAGTCGTGGAGTACCTTTTTTGAGTAGAATTTAATGATTTACTGAAATATGCTATGGGTCTTAATGTTTTGCTTTTGGTCGAATCTGGTTGTAGCAATGCTGCGCCAACTCCGGTATTTGAGCTGTCAGTAAATAAATAAAATGGTCTGGAATAATTTGGATGTGCTAAAACCGTATCTGATGTCAAAATATTTTTGAGTCTAGTGAAGCTAGCCTCACATTCGTCAGTCCAGTCAAATTTAATGTCCTTCCTTAATAGTCTATATAATGGGTCGGCTTTCTGACTAAATTTAGGTACGAACTTACGAAAATAATTCGCAAGCCCTAAAAATCGCTGAAGTTGTTTTACATCTGTTGGTCTAGATGCTTCTCTAAGTTTTTCGTTTTGGATACATCGGATGCCCTCAGTAGTGACTCGATGTCCAAGAAAATTAATTTCGTGTTTAAAGAATTCACACTTCTCTAATTTTAATCTCAAATGAGCGTCACGTAAATTCATTAGCACTTGGCCAATATCATTTAAATGTTGTTCATAAGATCGACTAAAAATTAGGATGTCATCAATAAATACGAAACATAGTTTCCCTAATACATTACTTAACGCTTTTGTCATTATTGCTTGAAATACTTTTGGACTATTGACATAACCGAATGGTAGCTTTTTAAACTGCCATTTTTTACCATTTACCGCGAATGCTGTAAGTTTTTTAGACTCCTCGGAGAGTTCCACCTGGTGAAATGCACTCCTCAGATCTAAACTAGAAAATATCTTTGATCCACCTAAAGATCCAAGCATGTCGTCAACCCTAGGTAACGGAAATCCTTGTATATGGACACACTTATTTAATGATCTGAAATCTATTACGGGTCGTATTTCCCCATTCTTTTTATGAACAACGATAACCGGGAAGTTGTACTCGGACATTGAAGGTTCTATAGTTCCTTCCTTTAACATTGACTTATTGACTTCTTCAAGTTGTTCTTGAAATTTATGTGGTATTCGGTACGGCATCTTGTTTATCACTATATTAGGATCTTTCATTATTATTGTGTGTTTACATATACTAGTAGTCCCGATTTCTTCGTCCTTGATCGTGATTACGTCTCTAAAGTCATTTAGTAACTGCGTCATTTTGTCTTCATACTCTGACATTCCACATGATATGTCAGCATTAACTAACCTTCTCGGTGCTGATGGCACTGTCTGAGAATTGTTTTCTACATCAGCACTTAATGTGCTGTCACGGCTTCTATCAGCGCTTCCGTCACGTGATATTTTACACTTCATATCTCGGTTGCCATGCGTTGTAACTAATGGCTCTCCATTAATTCCAACTGCATGTACCTTTGACTTTTCATAAATTAGTTCAGGGGTAACGTTTCGTTCAAATGGCTTTGGTTTTTCGTCACTCAACACGTTTCCTAACCTAGATTTATGAGTCCTATTATTTAAACACTCCGATATAGTCGCTATATTTACTTCGACTTGCTCTTCGTACGTCTGGAGGTTCCCAACTATCATATTGTCCCGTAATATGATATCACTATCCGTCGGATTCATTACGAAAACTGGGCATATTGACACTTGATCTCCCTCTTTTTTTGTGTCTTCGATTTTTATTAGTGTTTCGGCTATCACTAAACCACTATTGAAACTTCTTTTAGCTATAATATAACTTCCTGCTTCGTTGTTTTTGACAAATCCATACAATATTTGTACGCTGTTTGCCTCAACGACTTGGCTATTTATATGAACATTTCCGTTCTTCTCGCGTTTTTTATTTTTATTCCTTGACTTCGTGTTTACCTCGGATTTCATAACCTCCGTTTGCCCTTTTTGTTGAGGTTTAAACCTTACTTTCGCAATACTACTGCGGCTGTTTGTTCGTTCGTTTATTTGTCTTATCAACGTTCTTCGTTTTGACCTATTTGAAGTAAGGACCAGTTCAGATATTAAGCAATCTGTGCTTAATAGTTCTTTAGTAGCTATTCTACGTTTTTCCATAAACGGAATTTTTTCTTCACCTAATTTTAATATTTTCTTATCAAAATCAATTTGCGCGTTCGTTAACACGTCCCTTCCTAATATTACATCATATGGTAAGCTGTTGTTGTTGATTAGTAAAGCGTTTACTGTTTGCTTACGTGATTTCGACATTAGTTCAAATTTTACTTCACCTTTTACTTCGGAACGTCCGTTTATGCCTTTAATAGTTACGTTTGATTTTATTATGTCCTCGTGACTCGCCTTGTAATTAAAATTACGACTGTTTAAAATCGTTCTCTCGCTCCCTGAATCTATTAAAGCTTCCCAATCGAATTCTTTACTATGTAAAATTATCGTTGGCTTAGAAGTCCCTTTTATCGTATAATGGCAGTCCATCAATCCGCTTAATTCATCTTTATTTTTTACTAATTGGACTGTTATATATGTTTCGCTCATTTTTTTATCCTCAACGCTTAACTCTTCTTCTTTTAATAAATCGAACTTATTTTTACATTCACAACTTGTGTTGAGTGACGATTTACCTTTGCTATTGAATTTAACGTGCACTGGATCTAATTTATTCATGTTCAATTCACTTTCGTACACGGAGCTACCGACCGTTTTCCCGTGAGACCTATCTTGTTTTTTACTTCTGTTTGTATTTACATGTTTTTGCGAAAATCCTTGGCCTGTTGAGCCCGACATTCTCTACCTATATGTCCTAATTTGTTGCAACGGTAGCACTTAATTGTACCACTGCTGCTGTGAGGGGTAAGGGTAGGGTGGGGGATATTAGTGTTGTGTACGTATGCTCTGCCTGTGGGATTGTATTTGTATCTACTTCTGCGTGCATACCTACCTGCTGTTCCTGTTCCTCTATTTCTTGTGTCATAAGTGTAATATGCTTCTGTATCTTCTAGCATATCCTCGTGGAACTTGCCTTGATTCTCACCCTCGGGTTTTTCTATCAAAAAAGTTTCTGTGTCATTGAAATTCTTCTTTGGTATTAGAATTTTTTTATCATGTGGCAAAGATCTTATTTTCTTCGTTGTAGCAGACAGTAAATTAGCTGTTGTCTTAAAAGGTCCTTCTACGACTCCTTTGATGATACTGGGGTTGATCTGTGGACCCAATATTGTTAAATACATTGATGTATTCATAAGATCTTTTGCGTGATTTGTTAATTTGCGTGTGAATGATTCATCACTTTCAGTTGCTGTCCTTATTGGAAATTGGGCGTTCATTGTGTCGTCATTTAATATAAAATCCGTGACTTCCCCTATTTTTTCCAATGTACTTAAGATGTCACTGGCAGCTGTCGCTTCATCCTTCAATTTATTAGTGTATAATTCATGACATACACTGTAGATATCCTTACTGTCTTTCTGCACATATATGTCTTCTAGTACCGTGCATATCTCTTGGTATGTGCTATCTTTAAATGTTTTACCGTTAACAACGTTATTATCAGTAATTTGAAAATCTCCTAGCTTGCAATCAGCGCTCCTGAAAAGGATCTTCTTTTTTTCTGCGTCATCTTTATCCCCTAAGCTGGATATATGATTATTTAATAGGCTGAGATGCTGACGAAACGTGTTCTTCTCCTCGAAAGCTGGATCCTCTGGCCTTCTTCTTCCCCTGAATATCGGCAATGAATCCGAATTTATGATCGTCGTACTCCTACTATTAATTATCTCTTGGAGTTGAGCTTGTGTTAATTCAACCGCCATTTTGGGGGGTGTTTTGGGGGTTGTTTTGGGGGGTGTTTTGGGTGGTGTCTTGGGGGGTGTTTTGGGTTGTTTAGTTTTCTGTACTCTGGGTTTAGTTCGTCTTCCAGATCTAAGTTCTACAGCCTCAGCATTAATCGCTTCGTCCTCTGAGGTTGGCATGTGTTTCCTATCCTAATGAGGTGTTATTGTGTACTTAAACAAGTGTTATGCACGTGTAATCACTAATTACGAAAAAAAAAAGAAAAAATAATAGGCTATCCAAAAAAAATAATCCGTCAAACATTAAAAAATAATCATTCAAATAATAAATAATAAATGAAATATAATTTAATATAGAGCAATATTTGTTAAATCAATAAATATAAAATATTTATACCTTTCAATTAATAGCGACACTCAGCAAAGCTAAAAGAAATGCATGCACACATACATCTATAATTATAACTGCTGCAGTAATGATTAATTACCTTCTGCTTATTCATCAACACAATTCTTGACTAAGACAGAACAGATTTATTCACCACTGACTAAGGTCTAACACTTAGATCTTACTCCGATCGCTTCAGAAATGAGACTGAATGCAAAGATGACATTTAAGTTATATGTTATACTCAACTTTCGGTTCCATGTACAGTGGGTCCCGCTTATCAGGTTTTGTCGTTGATTTTTGCTCTGATGTTAACTGTTATGATGTTAACTGAATGTTCACTGAGCGTTGTGCACTGTATGTTATGCACTGTATGCTAACTGAATGTTCACTGAGCGTTGTGCACTGTATGTTATGCACTGTATGTTAACTGAATGTTTATTGACTGTTAACTTTTCACTGAATGTTGAATGTTCACTGAATGTTAAATATTCACTGAATGTTGAATGATCACTGAATGTTAAAGATTCACTGAATGTTGAATGATCACTGAATGTTAAAGATTCACTGAATGTTGAATGATCACTGAATGTTGCAGTTTGAATAAATACTTTTCAGATGTAGTATTTAAACAAATTAGACTCTCAATTTCTGGTTGATTTACGGCTTTTTTGCATGTTGTTTATAATCGAATGTTTTCCATCACCATTCGTCAACGTGCAACGCTTAACCCGTTCGCTTCCTCCCTCCGTGCTTTCCAGTTTCTTCCAGAATTTTTCAGAATTTTCCAGAATTTCCAGAATTTTTTTTTTTTCAGACTGGTCAGTCTTGTTGATTGTCTCTGCTCATTCAAATTTCAAATTAGGCCATCTGTACTCTCCTTATCCTTCCGATAATTTTCGAGATGCCGTTTGCTTGACCCTGAGTTGAATTATCTTTATACTTTATCACAAAAACTGAACACCTTAATTGGATCGTACCTTCATATAGGGTCGCAAACCCCGGTCTTGCTGTAATCAAATACTCTCCAATCAGATGGTTAACTTAGTTTTTGGTAAATTACAAAGCTTTCAATCTTTTACTTTAGTAATTGAATTTCCGCACATTAAATTCGAATTACTTAATCACGCACCATACGGCCACCAATGTGACGTAGTTAGTTTACTTTCCTATAACGTCTCAGTGTATGGGCTCTTAAGTGATTAGGATCCTACTCTATAAAGTATTTTCAGATTCCTTTCTCTTTATATATCTCTTTCTACTAAATACTCATGGTACCATGCCCTAGAACCACCTTGCCACTATGGTTCCGACCTCAGGCCTCTGGTCCAAGCTTAACTGTATTTAAGGGTAATAATGGTAAAGTAATTAACACTTAAAGAGAATATATTCATTGGTCAAGCACATGTTATTACAAAGAATATCTCCTCTAGAACGCTCGCAAGTTAAGGTCTCAAATAACTACGAACAGGAGATAAGGTGTGTAGCTCACGAGAGCGAATCGGTAACTCACTTGACTGTCACTTACTTACAATCATATAGGTTCGTGATGATAGCAATGCATACACAATTGCTGTGTTTGCTTTACCACAGCCTTGAAGATCTTAGATCTATTAACAACACGACATATATTGTAAAACCTATGACCCACGCACATAGCGAAAAAATGATGAAACTAGATGATATAAATGGACTACCAATAGAAATAAAAAGAGGAAACTATAACTCAAGGCCAAAAGACATTTATACATTAATGACTACGACTTGAATTCATTTGAAGAATACAAAACAGAACTAATCAAAATCTTGCCAGTATCAGAAATACAAAGAGCATCTTGGATCAAATCAAAAAACTCAAAAGCAACTCCACTACTACTGATCTTCACCCTGAAAAATGAATTAAGAATCGAAACCCTTACTATGAAAAATATACTCTCTGACCATGATAATATAAATAGTGTCATCAAATTCTTGAAGAACATAAACCTATACTCCGAAATATAAGGAAATGCAAACCTCTCCTCTCTAAACCGACATGTGATTAATGTGCTTTGCTACCAAACATCCTTGGTTACAAATTATTATTATAGTTAGCTAAATTGTTCCTTAAATTTTCTCTATAATTTTTAGTTTGCTACCAAATATCATTATTTAGTTTTAATTTGAATGAATTTTGTTACCCTGAGCTGCTAAATTGGGAAGCTCCTGAAGCGGTGAATGTTCTCCGTAACTTATTATTAGAGTGCTATAGATACGATAAAAAATTAGATAATATTTTTCAACTACACTTTCATAGATAGCTATGTACTACCCATAGTAAATAAATAGAGCAGTATACCAAGTACAATATTGGAACAGCCAAATATATTATGAGTGACATCACAAAATATTTTCCATTTGTTTTTAAATAAAAATTTTGCAATTACATATTCGGTTAAATGTGTATTTTCATGGAAATTAACTTGCATAAAATTGTTCTATCACGTTTTACACTCTATTCACTTGTAATCATAGTAAATAAATAATAAATTATGCTAAGTACAAAATTGGAACATCTGAAAATACTAAATGGACGTGACATCGATTAAAACGAATGACGTCACACAAGTAATTTCCAAATAAGAACTGTGATATTATTCATTTAATCCAAATAAGAACTGTGCTATTATTCACTTAAATGTGCATTTTCGTGGAAATTAACTTAAATAAAATTTTGTTTTTATCACATTTTACACTATATTCAATTATAATATTCAACTTAATAGCCTTCAAAAACTCTCCAGTATAAGTAAAGGTGCCTGAAGGATAAAAGACACATTTACATTTATCTGATTAAATAAGACTTTTTAATGAAAATGTCATTCGTCAAATTGTGCTTAAAATAACCTTTTACTATAGGAAATTTGGTTTATATGTTTGATAATGGTCATTCAAGTGCTTCATTAATCATTGTAAGTACCATAGATTACTAGGTGCCAACTTACATTTTACAAGTTTGCCAATATTAAATACAGGCATACCCCGCTTTAGTTACCAAATCACGACTCAGTTTAGTTATCATACGGTAACTAAAGCGAATAAAAGTAACAAGAAATTTATAATTGTCACTCCTTGATTATTATATATATCATTTTCTATGAGTTATAGAAAGAAAATTGGTTTTAGAGTTTAGAATACGAATCTTTCCCATTTCACGACCCCCACCAGATTTAATTTAGATTACTTTTTTAAATGTTTTTTTGTCCATAGAATCCGAAAATCAAAACCGTTTTTTTGTAAAAACTAAGACTTTTGAGATACGAGGGTTCAAAGTTATTTATTTCCTATGTATTACTGAATGATAGCTAACTTGTTGTCAATGGGTTCAATAGAAAAATAGACACATTTTCACCAGGTAAATTCCAAAAGTGAGAACTTTGAAAAAACTCGTGTTTTCATTGAAATTACTAAAACAATATAGATTTTTTACATGAAACAGTAATGTAGTTTGTTGTGTCTGCTAGTTTGTTGTACTTCGTACTTCATGATTGTTTAATGACCTGGCAGGGGGGTATGGAGGGCGGCACGATACAAATTATTATTATAGTTAGCTAATATATCAGCATTGAAGTAATAAATTGAAAATATCAGGGATACTGGAAATATATTCAATATATGTATTTCGAGGGGCGTGCCGCCCCCCGAGCCCCACTGCCAGGTCATTGATCAATCAGGAAGTGTGCAGTACAACAAACTAGCGGATACAACAAACTACATTACTGTTTCATGTAAAAAAATCTATATTGTTTAAGTAATTTCAATTAAAACACGAGTTTTTTCAAAGTTCTCAATCCTTCAGTAATACATAGGAAATAAATAACTTTAAACCCTCATATCTCAAAAACTATTAGTTTCTACAAAAAATGATTTTGATTTTCGGATTCTATGGACAAAAATATATAAAAAAAATTAATCTAAATTAAATCTGGTGGGTGTCGTCAAATGGGAAAGATCCAAGAATACAAAAAAAAAGCATATTAATAATAATATACAGCCATTCATTGTTTGTGACTGTGATGAAAGTTTAAAGACGTGCATTTATTAAATGTTTTAAAATCCATCCATAACTTAACTCTCACTCAGTACAGGTGAATAATTAATAGATGCTTAGATTTCTATAATTATTGTGCTACATTTAACAAACATCAATTTTATGCTCCATGAAATATTTTTGGAAGAAGAGTACTAAGTTCCAAGATATTGGTACGTTCTACATTTTCGGACACGTCAAAAAAGAAAATATTATAATTATTATTTAACTTCTATTCTAATTGGTATCATGAATACCAATTGAAATAAAAGTTAAATAATGATTATTATATAAATATTTTCACGTGCTCTAACATTGGAACCGAGCAATAACACGGAACTAACCCTAAAATAGGACATGTCAAATTTCTGAACCAATTGCTTCTAATAACCTCATCTGGATTATAATTTTGATGTATTTTTAGTTACCGTGAAATAGTCACAAAAAATTGTCTCCCTTTTTCTATGTCTACGAACGGTTCTTTTTTCGAATCATGACTCGAAATAAGTACAATTTTTATTAAAGTGAGTTGTACATAAAGCGAGGCCTGCCTGTATATAAGAGTAATCTAGGTACTGGAAGCTAACCAAAAATATTATTTATTGACATATTCTATCTATTTACTTGCCCAATGCCGCACCTATATAATTCTCATTTTGATATTACTTCGTCTGATTTTGTGTGACGTCATTTATTTACATAGCTTATGAAGACAGGAATCAAGTTCACCGTCAATCAATTCGAAACTTGTACTTCTCTATTTATTTACTATGGCACTACCTATACAGGCTACAGCTACATGCAAACTAAATATTCATAGGCAAACATAGCACAATTAATAATCGTTAATTAAACTGAACACAATATAATACAATTTATTTCATTTCCTGACTTTTTTCTGTTAAATCAGTTAAATTAACTTTAAATCAGTAACTATTGTAATTATTATTCCTTGTAATATTTAAACTAAAATAACGGTCAGGTGACAAAAAATGTGTTTTGTCTAGTACGAGGTTTTCTCCAGTACAGTTTCAAAAATTTCTTGGTCTAATAGGAGGTTTGTCTACTACGAGGTTTACAACAAACTATTAACGATTTCGTATCTTAAAATAATTTCAGCGAAAATATCTAAAAAGAGGAAAGGCCAAATTTAGAACAAATGAGTTTATTCCTTCCGTAAAATTAATTGTGCTATATCTCGAAAACTAAGATCTTCCACAACAAATGGTATTCATGAAAAACATCTTAAAATGAATTATTTTAACAATGCAAAGGGTCAAAATATTGAAAATCACTGATGGACCCTAAGCACAAAAATACCGCTTAACCTGTACCTATAAATTAGGTTACAGGTATAAGTTTTTAACCGTATAAACTAAATTAGCTAATAATCCTATAGTTTATTGCTATGGTCAAATTTTGTATTCGTTCATTACAAAGCTTCCATCATTCCAAAGCTACGACCGAGATACGATTGATACCAGCACGGTTGCACCTGCAGGTACCAAAACCAATTGAAATAAAAATTTGGAACCGTCCGATAACTCAGTGCTCAAGGGCCGTACACATGCATGGTACTAAGCTCATCCTAATTTTTCCACCAGACTTTTGAATCATATAAGAGAAAATGATATAGCCTATAGGTAATAATCATTTATTTTATTTTAGATGGTATCCATCATTCATGATACTTGCAGGTATAATGGATACCAACTAAAATAAATAGCTAATTAAAAATCTCGTGGGGTAAAAGTAGGAGGAGCTTTGTAAAAAGTCTGATGTGTGTACGGCCCTTTACTTGCATTATCAGCAGCTTTGTGACATATCCACTCTCTAGGAACTATCAGCAGACTGTAACTATTGTAAATTTCTAGGCTATCTCTTGTTTTGACAGTTTTGTTAATTTGATGATGATTCAGTACAATTTTTTGAATCGTTTGCTCTTGAAAAAAGCGAACACTATTCTCTTACAATCTAAGATGCCAAGCAGTGATATGGCTAAATTTCGATCAATCTATAAGAAAGCGAAAGATGTTTTAATTCTCACAGGTAAACTTATAAAGTTACTTAAGAAGTTAAGTATAGTCTATAGTTAGAGACTACTGACTAGGTATACCGTATATAGGACATTAGGACTCCTTCTTGATAAAAAACATCATAACATGTTTGGTAATTGATACATGCAGTATACTAATTAGTATTTAAATGGCAAGCGTTTTAAATGTTTCATATCATTTCATGCCAGTCTGAAAAGAAGGCCTCCTCAGATGGTCGAAGGTCAGACCCAGGATTTTTTCCAGAAATTGGAATTTGGGTGCAGCAAATAACATGGTAACATAGGATTTAGGAATTAAATACTAAATAGGACTTGGGTGTAGGATTAATCTAGAAATCCTGCTGTACTTTTCAGTCTTTCAGAGTTCAGACTGGTATTTCAGCCTTCAGGCTTCAGGGCACATTTCAAGTCTTTATCCCGTGTGGCCGTGCCAAGATTCCAGTCTGCAGAATGTGTCTTCTCCTGCAGAGATTTTGATTTGAGAGACAGTTACTCTCTTGATTCTCTGACTCTCAGCAGCAGCCGCCACTGCCAGCAGATTCAGAATCTCCCGCAGGTATATTAATGGACAATGCCGCCAAGTAAAATAGTATGTCATAATAATGTCTCATGAAAAAGTCAGAGGAGTTCAGTGCACCAAATACAAACTGGCTTTGGCTTATGCCCAGTCTGGAAAAATAGGTGCTTTCTGATGAACTAATTACTCTGTTGGACTTTGGAGTTTTACAGACTTCAAAAATTAATGGCAAATAGCTAAAAATTGTATAATCCGCAGCATTTAGCATATAGAGTTCATCTGTTAGCCTAAGCAGTTTTCCAGACTGGGCTTATGCTTCAAGAAGTTCATGTTTGTTTGATGCATGTGTAATTGTGTATCTCCTAGACTCCTATTTTAATTTACGCCAGTCTGCAGAAATTAGAATATGGGACATTTTTAACATTTTCTGTGCGAACAATCCTATATAATATATTTACATGTATTTTACTGAGAACAATTGTCAAAATAGATGATTTTTTGGAGAACAGTTTACCAGTTTCTGCATTCTGGACTCTGTCCATACTTTGAAACACAGTAGTTAGGCAAGTTTGAAACTTTGAAGTAGCTAATTAACCTATTTAGGCTATTTTAGTTATGAGAGATCAATTTATGTTTGTAATACTAATAGCTAACATTACACCAGTCTGCAGACTGCAGAAACTGTTAAAGTGTTCATAGAGATCTCTTATTCTGTTTGTAGCAAAATTAGTGTAAATATAGTGATTTATTCAGAAGTGTTGGTAACAAAATTAATGTAAATATAGGAATTAATTCAAAATTTTTCAGGGAGAATATCCCAAATATCTCCCATATTCTGCAGACTGGATTAATTACATTATCTTACTAAATTAAACTAAGTAAACAGAATATTGAAATACTAGGAAGATCATCAAAAATTAAAGTATGTTAACTTTATTTGTGATTTACATTGCTCTTCAATTCTTGTATCTGGATTCTAAGTAACATTAGTCATATTTCCAGTCTGCAGAACATGAGATATTTTTAACGTTTTCTGTGCGAACAATCCTTAATTTCCTTCTATATATACATGTATTTTATTGAGAACAGAAGCCAAAATAGAAGATTTCTTAGAGAACTGTTTACCAGTTTGGCAGTTCCTGCAGTCTGGTCATATTTGATATATTTCAGTTGAATAAAATTTATTAGTAATAGCCAATTATCTACTTTATTTCATATTTTTAGACCTGGTAGCTATGTGGTATGTAGCTAAGTAGTATTTCATCATATATTCTTTAACTTTCAGGTGCAGGAGTTTCTGCAGAGTCTGGTGTGCCAACTTTCAGGGGAGCGGGTGGTATGTGGCGCAATTATCAAGCCAGCAAATTAGCCACTCCTCAAGCTTTTGATAATAATCCCTCATTAGTATGGGAATTTTATCATTACAGAAGAGAAGTTGTGGCAACAAAATCCCCCAATAAGGTGTGTTACTATACCTACCTCATTCCTCTTCACAAAGCAAACTGCATATAACAATTACTATATTCTCTTTTATAGATTATTCAATAAAGTGTTAGGTAGGTACTGATATTGGGATTACAAGTGCATTTGCCATTTAGCAGCTCCAATTAGTTTATTTTTAACTTCACAGGCACACAAAGCTATAACAGATGCACAGAAAATCTTGAAATCAGAGGGACGGGAACTTACTTTAATCACTCAGAATGTTGATGAGCTACACACAATTGCTGGCACTGAAGGTGTTCTAGAACTGCACGGCTCACTGTTCAGAACTAAATGCATCAGTTGTAGAAACAGGCGACCTAATAGAGACAGTCCTATATGTGAGGCTTTGCGTGGAAAGGGGTAAGGGATGAGATAATATTAATATTTCCTTTTTCGTTTTATTAACAACATATAATCATTAGCTAAGAACGTTTCAAATAATATCTAGTTCTGTGTATCTTATAAAGGGCACTTTTATTTTGGTATTAAATTAAGCAAATGACTGTAAGATTAAACCTCTGTCTTTAAGAAGAGCACTTGATAAAACATATTAACCTCCATTTAATGTATCTAACTACAGTAGGATAGAGAATATAGCATATCAATTTTTACAGTTCACTCATTAACATTTAACATCACACTTGTTCCCTATCATCTGTTAATATTTACCTAATCTTAGTCCTATGGTTTAACACCTGTGAATAAATATCTATTTCTTCTGTTTTACAGAGACCCTAACTTGAAGCATTCTGGTGCTGAAGTTGCTGAGGAAGATCTGCCCCATTGTGTCAATTGCAAGAATCTTCTCAGACCTGACGTTGTGTGGTTTGGAGAGAATTTGAATGATAACGTTCTTGATGCTGCTCGTAAGTTAGTTAGTTAGTTAGTTTCAATAGGTCTGCAAATTTAATGGCAAATTGTGATATAATGTTGATTTTATAAATTTATTATCAAATATATAATTCCTTCCTAGTTGCGGCTGCGTTCAAATGTGACCTGTTGCTGATAGTTGGCACCTCTTCAGTAGTCACCCCCGCTTCCCTGTTTGCACCCACAGTCTCCAATAGAGGTGTACCTGTGGCAGAATTTAACATTGAGAAAACTCCCATCACCAAAGATAACGAGTACGTATCTAATGCTTATATTAAATAGTCATGATTTTATTTATTGCCAATCTGTTGTGGAATTTATCAACACTACTAACAATATTTGTTTCAGATTTTACTTTGAAGGTCCTTGTGGTGAAACTCTTCCCATCGCTTTGGCTCCTTGAATGGCTGTTTATTGTAGAACTTTTTTACTTCAATGCACTTCTGATTACTTGATATTCAAGTATTATTGTAGCTACTTGATGAAATTCTAGAGTGTAGAATCTTATTGGATCAGGTTTATCTAATGTTCTTAATTGAATAATTTCGTTAGTAATACAGTGAGTTGTCATCTGATTTGATTTTTAAGATATGAAGTTCGTCCAAATAACACTTTGTCAATTCTTTCATCTATAAAACCGAATAGATAATTTTATTACTTCCATTTCTGAATGAACTTAGATATCTTATAACCTCATCTGTGATCCCAAAAGTCATAACTAATGTTAAATGGTAAAAATATATAAAATTCCTTGTAGCTAGCTATTATTAATTTTGTTACCTTTTGCCAAATTCTATTTAATTTGTTAAGTATTTATTTAAAAATAAAATTTTCGTCACCATATTTCTATCTTTTATAAATTTCCCCTTTAATCAGTTAGCTAATGTTATTTTATGAATCTGTAACAGTAATATAACGTGCTGTGTTGAACAAATGTATAGGTTATTGCTGCGACCCGCTAGGAGCGCAGTCTAAGAACACCCCCTGATTGTTGTTGTTGGGGATTTTGGGAGAATAGTCACTACTCCTTCCATAGTCAACAGATTTGATTGAAACAAACTTCAAATGATAGCCTGACTTATTCGCTACACTATCCAGAGATTAGAACTTCAAAATAATAATTTTAAATGTCAAAATTTGATAAAATATAATCGTATGTATGGGCTAGTAATTTCGACCGATTTTGTCACCAAAATTGCTTCTCCTTCTTCAATAATGAATCTATTTAGTTGAAACAAGCTGTAATATGTAGCCTGGTGTATTTACTACAATTTCTAGAGAATAGTTTCGATAAATTAAATTTTAATGGTCAAAAATTAGAATTTTGTATGAACTCGGGTAATCTTTTCTGATGGTAGCACTAAAATTGCCTCTCCTTCAATAATGAATCGATTTACTTGTAACAAGCCTGTTGTATTTGCTACAAATTCTATAGAGTAGAATATTTAAAATTTAATTATTAATACTCTGAATATTTAATTTTATATGGACTTGTTCATTCTTCTTCCTTGATTAGGTAGTGATTTTTCTGGGTTGGGAAGAGATTAGGAAGTGTGCAATTCTCAGGATTGGGTGCAATTCTCTGGATTGGGTGCATCTTTCTCTGGATTGGGTGCATCTTTCTCTGGATTGGGTGCATCTTTCTCTGGATTGGGTGCAATTTTCTCTGGATTGGGTGCAATTTTCTCTGGATTGGGTGCTGTTCTCCGGATAGGGTGCTGTTCTCCGGATAGGGTGCTGCTCTCAGGATGGATGCAAGAGTGTTATTATAGCTCGGATTTGATAATTTACTATTGTAAGTTTGTCGCCAATCCTGAGTTGCGAAATATTCGATTGTTTGTATTATTTTTTGAAGACATGAAAATGAATTACCATATTGGAGCATAAATAATTGGTGTAAATGGATGTTATTTATTGCTGCGACCCGCTAGGAGTGCAGCCAAAAAACACCCCCTGATTGTTATAGTTGGGGGATTTTGGGAAAATCGTTACTACTCTTTCAATATTGAACAAATTTCATTGAAACAAACTGTAAGTGGTAGTAGCTATGGCTCATTCGCTACACTTTCTTTGAAAGGAAATTTACAAAAATAAATTTTAAATATTAAAATTTGATTAGAAAAATATTTACATATAGATTTTTAATTTCATTCGATACTGACACTAAAGTTACTCCTCTTTCTATAAATTTATTTGCTCGAAAATAGCTTTAATTGGTAGCTCGGGCATTCACTAATATTTTTAGTAAGTAGAATTTTGCTAGTATAATCGTCACATAATAGTCAGTAATTAAAATTTTGTATGTACTTGTTTTGCACTTACTGGCACATATTGAAGTTAGTTCTTCATCTTCTATAATGAACTGATTAGATTGAAACAAATTTCTAATGGTAGCTTTATATGATCACTTCATAGGGTAGGAAAGTGAATTATGAAATATTCATTGACTGCTTGATTTTTCTGTGCCCATGACAATTTTCCAAAGTCGCAGCTCTCCCCGGGGTGTTATGTCTTGTATCTTTATGACCAGAGGTACTGTTTAACTGGTATTAATAGAATGGAGTAACTGTTTACACCTCTTGAAAATTTATAGTAAATTCATTTTTATATTGATGAAAATAATACAGATGATCGCCTAGAAAGGAATTGGCAGCCTTTCTGATACAGTACCTAGGGGAGGGTGGTCATCAATGGGACAAAAAACACAGAAAGATTGATATTTCATTTACTATGGGCATAATATGAAAAATAAAAAATCCATGTGTAGTATAGATATTCCTTTATAAAATGAAACCAACTCGAATGCTATCACATATTCTGTTGACTAGAAAAAAATTAAATAAAAAACAAAAAAAATTGTCCCATTGTATAACAGCACTGGTGAACAATGGGACATACCCTGGTGAACGATAGTACAGTTTATCAAACTTGTATATTGTTGAGGTTATGGTAAAATTTCAAGTTCGAATTATCTCTTTATGTTGTCCCACACTTAGTTAGTTCATATAATATCAGTTTAATGTCCTCTAACTTCACCGAAGCCATGTCAGGAACATTTGGAAAATTAAGCTCATTGCACTTGAATCTTCGCCTAACATCAATATTTCGTATTTATCTTTTTCATGCTTTTGGCCAACAGAATACGTTTTAGAAGTCGCCTCAAATTCTACAAGTGCATAAATCTTCATTTTCAACATTTTCGGTGGAGATTTGAGTTCTTCAGACGAATGGATCAGTTAGATTAAGAGTTATATACCTGACCAAGAACAATAGTTCACGGGCCATCTACGTCAGATACTTTATGAAGTGATTTCGAAGGCCTTATCCTTAGTGGCACCAGCAAAAAGCTCTTCTTTCTCTGGTGTATCCGTTGCAATCATGCTGCGTCTTTTTCTTTTATTAGTGAAATTTGTTTTCTATGCAGTGCTTTGTGATGACCTCAGATTGCTGAAGCCCTTAAACATGATCGAAAGTCCCGCTTCAGCTGGAAGCTCTGTTTCTACAAGAAGCTCTGAAGCTACAGTTCACGTTATTGTATCAAAAAAATAGATATATTGATTCATATGGAGTAACTAGACAGTTTGGTTGACAATAGAACACTGTCCCATTGTTAACCAAATTTTCTGTCCCAGTGATCACCATGACGCCATTTTGAAAACATATGGGTAGGTATAGCGGCTCCACTACAAAAGTATAAAGGCAATCCTTTCAAATGATCATATTTTACATATTACTTAATATCATGTAAAAATGCCGTAAGCATTATATGTTAAATTTACAGATTTATAACAATTGAAACAAAGTACGAAATATTTAGTTTTCCCACCTCTAAAACACGTTTTCGCTTTTACACAGGGCTGACTGCACCCCAACCGCTGAATGCAATGCGAGTGAATGCACTGAAGTATGCTTAATTTACCACTAAGATTTTGTTAAAAATTACCCTCAAATAAAAAAGTTATTCAGCATGTCCCATTGTTCCCAGTGTCCTATTGATGACCACCCTCCCCTATATTATGTTCTATCGTGCTAGCAGTTATCTTTGTGACGTCATAATGTGCAGGTTATTACCTTCCCATTGATTTATTTATCATCTTGTTATTCACTTAACTGAAAAAGTCTTCAACCAAATTGCCTGAGATTTGGTGAAACGATTGGTCAATGTCCAGTGACCTGCTGCTAGAATTTTGGGAGCGACCTCTTCAAAGATCAAGGTCATGGTCATTTATAACTCAAAAAGTATTGAACCATATTGCATGAAACTTGGTGGGACGATTCAATATACATGAACAATTTTGGGAGCGATCAGGTCAAAGATCAAGGTCAAGGCCATTTATAACTCCGAAAGTATTCAACCAAATTGTCTGAAATTTGATATGACGATTGGTCAATGTCCAAGAACCATCTGGTAGAATTTTGGAGCGATCCGGTCAAGGTCATTTATAACTCAAAGTATTGAACCATATTCCATGAAACTTGGTGGGACGATTGGTTATTATCCAGTTACCAGTTTATAGATTTTGGAAGAGAACGGGTCAAAGCGGCGGCGAAGGTAGAGGAGGATGGTATGGTCATCAATGGGACACTGGGAACATGAATGGGACATGCTGAATAACTTTTTTATTTGAGGGTAATTTGTAACAAAATCTTAGTGGTAAATTAGTCATACTTCAGTGCATTCACTCGCAATGCATTCAGCGGTTGGGGTGCAGTCAACTTTGTGTAAAAGTGA
The DNA here is from genome assembly GCA_947561585.1 of Caprella mutica. Lineage (NCBI taxonomy): Eukaryota > Metazoa > Arthropoda > Malacostraca > Amphipoda > Caprellidae > Caprella > Caprella mutica. The sequence continues at coordinate 40,482 of CANNZV010003257.1, forward strand.
AAACGTGTTTAGAGGTGGGAAAACTAAATTTTTCGTACTCTGTTTCAATTGTTATAAATCTGTTAATTTAACATATAATGCTTACGGCATTTTTACATATTATTAAGTAATATGTAAAATATGATCATATGAAAGAATTGTCTTTATACTTTTGTAGTTGAGCCGCTATACCCATATGTTTTCAAAATGGCGTCATGGTGATCATTGGGACAGAAAATTTGGTTAACAATGTGACAGTGCCTTATTGTCAACCAAACTGTCTAGTTACTCCATATGAATCAATAAATATCTATTTTTGATACAATAACTTGAATTGTAACTTCAGGGCTTCTTGTAGAAACAGAGCTTCCAGCTGAAGCGGGACTTTCGACCATGTTCAAGGGCTTCACAAACAAAGCACAGCATAGAAAGAAATACACCAGAGAAAGAAGAGCTTTTTGCTGGTGCCACTAAGGATAAGGCCTTCGAAATCACTTCATAAAGTATCCGCCGTAGATGGCCTGTGAACTATTGTTCTTGGTCTGGTATAGAACTCTTAATTTAATTATACAATGGGACAATTTTTTTTGTTATTTATTTAATTTTTTTCTAGTCAACAGAATATGAGATTGCATTCGAGTTCTATATTACACATGGATTTTTTATTTTCCATACTTTGCCCATAGTAAATGAAATATCAATCTTTCGCTGTTTTTTGTCCCATTGATGTCCATCCTCCACTATATTGCGCTCTAACGAGTGCACGTTATCTAGTTCGAATTAAGTTAAACTTCAATACTTGATGCAGTTTTACACTTCAAACGGTATATTACTCTATTAAGTGAACCACAAAGAACATTAGAATGGATAAAGTAATAACGAAGATATTATACTACAACAAGATACAATACTCTCGACGATTTCTGTTTGAAAAAGCGACACCTGGATTTGAAAGCGGAAACTAGAGAAACAACAACATTTGGTGTTGATCATCTCTTCTTTTCTATTTTATTTTGATGTATCTATTCTACCGATGTAAAGCTTAATTTTCCAGTAAAATAAATTTCATTAATGAATGGAATGCATGTTAAAATATTATTAAACAAACCAAATGTTGTCGTTTCGCTAGCTCCCGCTTTCAAATCCAGATGGCGCTTTTTAAAACAGAAATTGTCGAGAGTAGTGTATGAAACAATTTTTTTTATTCAAGAACACAATAATGAAACAATTTATTCAAGAACACAATAAAATACAAATTAAAATGATTCTTGCATCTTGTTGTAGTATAATATCTTTGGTAATAATCTCAATGAAATCGAGCCAAGTGGTGAGTCAGTGGCCAAAATAATATCGCGGCTTGCGGGACGCTAAAATCCTTATTTTTGTGCCACGTGACTGGCAATCTAGCGTCATTTTAATGAAGAAATGATATAACTGAAACAAAATTTAATGGAGAAATGATATAAATGAAACAAAATTTAATCGAGAAATGATATAACTGAAACAAAATTTAATGGAGAAATGATGTAACTGAAACAAAATAATGTTTTGAACCGTCTTCCTTAGCGTCCTGCAATCGATGCAACACTTCCTCTCTCTAGAGTAGTTTATCATAACTCTATAAATCAAACTAAAATTATTATTCTTATGCCCTTGTATAAAACTTAGAAATGAAATAACTGAAAGGTGAGAAATTAAAGTTTAAAAAAATTCCTGTGGCTTCATCCTGAAAATGTTTACTTGCTTTGATTTTGTTCTGTATCAATCCTAGTGCTTGAAGAGTTTATAATTATAGTAATCAAGTGTGTATATTATTAGTAGAGCTTCAAGGATTTTTTTTATTCTAGTATGAAATCTATACTAAACACAAAAATTTAGATTGAAGATATTGCCTACCTACCTCATCCTCTTCACATACCGAACTGCATATAACAATTACTCTAATGAAAATTGTAAAAATCCATTATCAATTTCCAATTCTTACTTCCTAAATCCTATTATATCAATACACATCTTTCTTCGATTGTTACGTAATCATGGAAGTTCAAATTATGCGCATGACATAAGAAGATTTCGGTTATCCGGTGCCTGACCCAGTTGACTACTGCTTGAAGGAATTTCCTAGTTGCAGAAATCAGTGGAACACAAAGTTACAGGAAATCCTCTCTAATTAGTTAAATAGATTGCGTTCAAAAGGAACTGGACCACTCCTCTCAGGCATAATATTTCAATAAATAGGTTTAGCATTTATTGTTCCTAACTGGTGCTCGTCTTTTCCTGCACTCTTACCGGAAGAGAACATTTAAATCACATAGTCTATGGATTAACGTGTAAACTTTGCAACACGTTGTCTGTTCTTTCTGGTACAACATTTCCACTGCAAATGAAGAGAACCCACACAGAAATACAGTCCATTTCCCCTGAGAATATTGTAGGAAAGGAACTAAATAGTACTGCATTTCATCCAAACTCATACGTTGCTAGGTGCTCACACGAAGAAGAAAATGAAGAGGTGATAGTACAGGCATGCCCAATTTTTATAAAGGCAGTAATAATTGTCTCTATGTTATTACAGTTCGAAAACAGAAAAGGGAGACAATTCTTTGAGGTCATTATTTCACGTTAAATCCAATTAACATCAATTTTTTTCAACCGTTGGTGACAATACTAACGGATGCCGAAAAGCTACCTCCTAAATGAACTCACTCTCCAAGGAATGTGACGAAAAGGAGCACAAGCCCCGGTGGCTGCACTCACGGATGGAAGAGGGAAATAAAGAGGTGATAGTTATTGAAACTTATGAACCTACCTAAAACAAAAATGTAAGACCTCTTAGTTGAAATGCATAACCCTACCGTAACTGTAAGTAGCGTTCATAAATGATAAACATGGTAAAAATGAAAAAAAGACAATCCATAATCCAAATTCCAATTGTAAGGGGACCGAGGAACACCATCCCCTTTCTCTTCCATTCACCACAGACAGCTTCAGGATAAGTCTTTATGAAAGAATAATTTTTAACAGTGACTTTGTGTATTTTGATGAAATTCACAGTTTTCATAAAGGTTTGTTGCCTATATTATTGTGGTGACTGCATTTACGAGGTAGCTTTTCTGCATCCGTGAGCATTTTCTCCAACGGTGGTAGGTGACTTTGTTCATGGAGCCACTTTCCTTCAAGGAAATCCTCATGGAGTACTGTGTAATATATACAGAATGCATAATTCTTTAATAATTTCAATCGGAGATTCATCACATATGTATAACACGGTTTATTATTTCTATCGATTTTTTTCTCTTTGCAGACATAATGAAAATCTGAAAATATGACAATTAAAACTCACATTATTGATTGTTTAAGCTTGGAATGCAAATCAACATGTCCCATTGTAGGGTAAATTCCGTGTTATCGCACGGTTCCATACTTTCGGATTCGTAAAATCTATATATAATTATCATTATTTAACTTTTATTTCAATTGGTATCCATGATACCTTCAGATATCGTGATACCAATAAGAATATAAGTTAAATACTTTTTTTCATTTCTTACGTGTCTCAAAATGTAGAATCTTCCACTGCAATAACTTGGAACTTACCCTACTACCTAAAATATTTCACAAAGCAAGAAATTACTGTTCCTTCAATGTAACACAATTATACAAATTAAAGTGTATGTTAATTACTCACCAATACTGAGTGAGAGTTAGTTAAGTTATGGTTTATTTTAAAACTTTTAATGCATTTGTTCCGCACCATTTGCCGATCATTGAAAATGCTCGACAATCTCAAGAGTGCGCAAGACAGGTAAAAGGTATGAAGCAGGACCAAAAGTGATGGAGCAGATAATCAATTATTTTTGTATTTCATTGGTCCATTTCATCAAAATGTGACAGTTAAAGCTATACCTAATAACCGGGTAATACATTGGTAATGAAGCTTGAGTCAGTTACTTAATTAGAGAAAACTTGATTAAAACTGATATTTTAATTTTTCTGAGTTATCAAACATTCTACCAAACGATTGGAATTTACCTCATTTGTTTTCCATTTGTTTTAATGTAAAAATATCGTCATTTAGCTCCCTTAATTCTAGCAACAAACACTGAAACAATCCTAGACCATTTAAGACCATTTTATTTTATTATAATTACAAAATTAATTATATAGTTGTTATCGTACTGCCCTCTATTCTATGCCATTTAATTAAAATAATTTACCATTTACCACCATAACGAACTCTTAGATATTCAAATAGTAATATAAGTTTTACTGTTCAGAATGAAGGATTCTCTATAGCATATAGCCATATACTATAGTTACACCATGATATAACTACTCTAAAAGTTATTATATCATGAGTTACACGAACAGACATAGATTAGCCTTTTAAAATAATTACTGGTACATAAGATTCAGGATAGTAATAATAATAATAGAAAGTGATTTGAAGTAAAGTTAATCTGAATAAATTGTTTTTAAACATAGGTATATTATTATATTTACTATAGTATATAGTGACATATACTATCATTTAATAAAAAATATAATTGAATCTCTCTTTCCAAAGTTAATAATTATTTTGAAAGATATAATATCCTAATTTTCCCAATAATAATTATTCTAACCATATAAAGTATTATAAACGATTACGAATATCATAATATTTAAATAACATTTAAATAATAATAATTAATTCACAAAAAATGAAATAACGTAGTGAAATTTCATATCCTGTAATTTGGATACGAAACACTTTCATAAAAATCGGTTATTTTCGAAGTAAATCCTTTTTCAATCGCACCAAATTAGTGGCAGATTATCCAGGAGAACATGGCTTTCATTCACTCAAACAGAATTATGAACAACATTGAGCCCTTTCTGACTCAACTGATGCCCCCGGAATTCTTCAGCGGTTACGCCGAGTGTTTCGTTGTCTTCATTCATTACAGATGGTCTGAAGTAATCTTTACTGCCTATATTGTGTCCATCCTAACGAGTTGGTTCAGTCAAGAGGAGGCTATCTGCGTCAATAAATTCGACAGAAGTGAAGTCAGTCCAGAAATGAAGGACATGTGTCTCACGTACCCTTTTTCGGCTCAGAATGAAGATGGTGACGTCAGGAGAGTTTACGCACTGCATTACAAATGGATTCCTTACGTCTTTGCAGTAGCTTTGTTCATTTGCTTCACATTGCAGATTTACGTAAAGAAAACGGAAGATGGGAAAGTGAAAGAATTCACTGAATCAGTGAGTAACACTGAAAATGAAGAGCAAAGGTTCTATCTTTCAGATTGCTATTTCTCCAAACACTTGGGTCGACATCGTCACCTACCAAACCTGAGACTTTATGTACTGTTGGTCTGTTTGTCCGCTAACTTATTAATTTTCTTCATCATGAACATGACTTTAGCAGGATTTTACCTAAAACTCCCACTGTTCCTGTTCGAACAGAGAGAAATGTCTAATTTCAGTGACTCTTTCTCGTTGGCTTTTCCGCCATTTATAGAGTGCGAACTCGCACCGAATATGCAGTTGTGGATGGACCGGACAGAGACGATTGGATGCTACCTTCCCCTCATGGAGATCTACGAGAAAATGTTCACTTCTCTTTGGCTTTGGCAAACAATTCTTCTGTTGTCTCTTATTTATTCTTTCGTCAAAGAAGTTATGACGAATGTAATCCTGAAGAAGAACCACTTCAAGCTCATCCACCTCCCCAACAGATCTCAAATTGGGGCGAGATGTGTGGCAGCTTCTTCGTCTTTGGGGGACTTACTTTTGCTCAATAAGATCAAAATATTGCTAAGAGCTTCAGACTTTCAGATTTTAATTGAGAATCTTGCTTACGCCGTCAGAGAAGACAATGCTAGGAATTCCTTTAGTGAGGAGACATTAATTAATTAAAACATTACCTAATCAAGTAATTAGCCCCTGAAAATAACAGACATATAAACATTGTATAACTATATCTTACTTTATACTAACTAAATAAAAATGAATCCTAGTTTTCAGTCGTTCTAAATTTATTTCGATAAAATATACGATATCATCGGAAAAAATGGCATGAAATATTTTTTTATCAGTGAAGACATTACATAACATTTAGCTATTTGGTATTATATTCAATCCTGTACACTGATAAATGACTTCTAAATTACCATCACCCTATATACTAATACACAATGTGTCTTTTTCTGTTGGTTGCAAGAAAAATGTCACGCTTTAACATTTGATATATAAAAAAAAATTCTATTTTTTTTTGGCATATTTTTTTACTTAAAATTTATTTATATAAAATTTATTTACATAAAATTAGTAAAATATATTTAGCCTTCATAAAACTATTTCACGAAAAAATGAAAAATTTACATATTTTTTTACATAATTATTTTTACATAACTTTTTTAAATACATTTTTTATCTAATTTTTTTACAGAATGTTTTTACATAATTTTTCTACATGTATTTTTTATATATATTTTTTATATACATATATTTTTTCATACATGTTTTGTATTTTTTTAAATTATATTGTATTGTATACATTTTTGTTTTTTTCTTTTACTATTAATGATGGGGGTATCTACCTAGGTAGTAACCATCTGGTTACAAATTCTAGATGAAACGAAGCTATAGAATTCCATATATGGCTACAAGATAGCGACTCAAAGCGCATACATTCATGGAAAACATACCTGCCTATACGAAAGACTCGTTACGTATTCATAAGAGGCCTGTGGTAGCTTTGTAAAATTTTAGTTACAAACCGTTTTTAAAGTGACGTGAGAAGAATATTGTCTCAAAAATTGGGTTCTTGCCTTTGGAAATAAAATATTTATTTTACTCCATAGCTATTTTAGAATATGTATCATTCTACCTACATCGTATCCATAATTCTGAATCTATACGATAAGCTCCGAGTGAACTTGATGTACTGTCAAAGAAGAGGGTATCCATAATAATTTTTTGACAGTTTTCTAATTTCACATTTCCAAAAGGAAACTTTACTAATTGTAAAGCAAGTAATTGTTTTGAAATTGGTCTTGATACACAACGACAAACTTGTAAAATTTGAAAATAATTTGAATTAGAGAACTGTGATTTGAGAAATTAACATGACTCGAAGACACTTTTCTTTGATAGTACCTAACTTTAGTAACTACATACATAATTACCTATACAGAGAGAAAAAAGTACAACCCATGTGGTCATATCACATGGGTCACCAATTTATATTTTGAATCAACTTATTACGTGAGTTGGTTGGACTATATTCGTGTTTTCATGTATGTTAAAACAACTATGACGTGGTGTGTCATCAAACATTAGTTAATTCAATTCATTTTATAGATACAATTAATTTACTAAATATAAGTTACTTTTTTGAGAATTTTAAAGTATATTAAACAACTATGACAGAGTGTTTTGCAGTAACTCACAAAGACTGTTAATCCAATGTATCTGGTGTATAAATTAACTTACTATGCTAGTTGGCGCTACTTTTTTTTAAATTTAGGAGTAAGTCAAAACGACTGTTTTGTTTTAACCCACGTCAATGTTAATTGACTTTTAATTAAGTAGCACCTGCAACTCACCACGCAAAAATAACCCATTCATATGAGTCAAAACGGTTACTATTCATTAGTCCGACACCCCAGTAGTCCGACACTTTTGTTGTTTATTACTGATTTAACAAAAAATATATGTATATCGGGGGGCGTGCAACCCCCCCCCCCCCCCAACTCACCTGCCAGGTCATTAAACAATCATGGAGTGTGCAGTACAACAAAGTAGCGGATACAACAAACTACATTAAATTATGAAATCAAATGAGGGATTGCATAATACTAATTAATATTAGATATAAAGTAAAATAAAATAAAAGTGAATATAAAATGTTCAAAATGAAAGAAATGAAAAATTATTTTATTATTTAGATTAGTTATTAATTTAGTATACCTATTTAGTCATATTTTTATTTGAATCAAAAAATAAAACGAGAAATAACACAGACAGATGTAACTGTCGGACTAGTGGGGCGTCCCCAGTCAAAACTAGTCAAATCTTATTTGATTCAACTAATCCTTTCTCTGTGCATATTAATAATGACCTGCTACTTATCATTGCTAGACGAAGGATATCAGTCTGTGTATATTAATCTGTTTTTTGATGATCACAATGCAACATTCTAGATTGGGAATAATTTCTATTTTTAAAATATCAAGAAACTGTTCGTTTATTTCACAGAAGGTAGATATCGTATTCCTAAAACACACTCCGATTTATTATAGACTAAACAGAATATTTTCTTATTTATTTGCCCAAAATGTTACAGATGAAATTATAGATAATTTTTTAGAGCTTGACCCTTACCATCATTCTCTTTTTTTTATTGAAGTATTACACCACAAGTGATACATTATTGAGGTAACATTGCGGTCAAAATAAATGTTAGCCTTCAACTATGAGAGATGGGGTTAATGAACAAATTAACAGTTAATTACTTATCCCATAGGCATATTAGTCGTAGAAACACAATAAATTACATAGCGTGTAAAGTACGACAGAATATTGCCGTGATTTAGCTTACACAAACTATTTTTTTATTGAAAGAAGATAAGAAGAAAACAAAAGCAGGTAAAATATAAACCTAATTTATTTGCACTCGAAGATTTATTGTGCTTACTCATAGTAATTTAAACAAGTTTAAATTTTAGCAAGTGTCGTTCAGGTCAAAAGAAGACAGTTGAAGACAAAATCAATTTTGTTCAGCAACTTTAAACTTGTGCTTTCCTTTACAAACTTTTCTCCAGATTGCCAATATTTCATAAAATATTCTTAAAACATAGAAATAAATCTGTTTTTATTAGTGGGGATTTGTCTAGTAAAAGATATTTTTAATGTTTGAACTTCTTCATTGTCTGTTTTCTGACCATTTGCACCACCCAACAATTAAAGTCGTTGTTATACATATTCACTAAATGATTAAAACTTTATGAAAATTTAAATGTGGATGAAAAGGGTTCAACAAACAATATGATACTACAAAGAAAACTGTACCTTCAATAGTTGTTGAAATATGCGAATTTGAAGTTGGGGACACTTTTTTGTGAGTCACCCTGTATATTGGGATGATCATATTTGTCATATATGGTTTTGACATATTTTTTTATATTCTGTTTAATAGCTACTATCAGATGTGGTTCTTAATATATAGACATGCCTATATATGTACATATTTATTTCCAATATTTATTATTTTATAATTCAATATTTTAGTTATCACTACCAAATATTTATACTGCAATAGTATAATATCTTTGTGAATACTATCTCTGTAGTAGAATAGTTAACGTATAAAGGTAATGACTAATGACAATAAAATTAATATATATGACTTGAGCAGGAACTTGACGCTACAGATTACCAAACTTAGCTATCAATTTACATTATAAGAACCTATTTATTTCAAATAACTATAATTATTTGTATATCATGATCTCTATGTGAGCTTGATTCCCTGAAGTCTAGCTTATGTCTTTGTGTGTGACTGTGTATTTTATACATTGCTAGAATTTGCTCCGAGTTTTAGCCACGCCTGCCTTTTTTCAGTGTAACTTGAACAGTGGAAGAGAGAGGTGTGCCGCTACTCTCATTGAGCCTTATTCTGTGGAAAATTATGCGTGCACTATTTATTCAACCATTTGGCGGGTGTTTTCTAACGTGATTTGAGTGTTGTTATTTTTGATCTTTACAGTGAAATTTAGTGGTGACGTATCGATTCTGTTGAAAATAATGCGATTAATTTGTGGATAGCCGCCGGAAGAAGTAGAATCATGGAAAGTTTGGATCCGACCGATGAATTTATGGCCAGTCCACTGGTCACATGGGTGAGTACCTACCTACCACCTGCCTATTTCCGATTTAAACCTCAACTCATGACAGTACATTTTTTGCTGACATACCTTAGGTATTATTCAAATTCTCTATTTCTGCCAAGTCTCTAAAATACGTTAGTTTATACTATATTCACTTGAGTACCTAGCCCTAGTCATTCGTCAGTATGAATTCAAAATGTTCATTATACTCTGGTAGACTGCTGCCGTCATTGCCAATGTAAATATAATGTAGGTATGTATTATGAGTACTGACCATCCTCTTGGCCTAGTGTAGTTACAACGTATAAATAGGGTAAATTAGTAATTACGAATTAGGTAACTATGATGATTTAAGAGAATAAATTATAAATATAAAATATTTTTATTTAAGTTTGTATCCATGATGTATGCAGTATATGGGTATCATGGATGCAAATTGAAGTAATAGTTGAATAATAATAATTATTCATTTTTCCTTATATATATTATCAAAGATTTCACATTTGGAGCCATCTGATAATTTACAACTTACTGTAGTCTGTAGAGTACCTAGTCTCTTTCTTTTTAGATATTTGATTCAATTTTTAAGTTTTTTAAATTTAGGCTAACTATTTCAAATAAATATCTATTAGTTTTGTCAATTGGAAATTTATTAGTTTATTACTATTTTTTTGCATAAAATAATAACTAGCTACCTACTACCTAATTGCTAAAAATTAATTTTTGTAACAAACTAAAACAAAGCATAAATAGCTTGGTTTTGAGAAATATAAACATTCTTATTTAGATTTATTTTCTGTTTCAAAGATGGTTTTAAAATATATCGGATAGCTACTATTCATGTTACAAAAAAAAATCCTTTGTGATTAAATTGGTATTCAATAAAAAAAATCCTATTGATTATTGATCAAAGTAATGACCCAATTTTGATTATTAGTTAGAATAAAAACTGAGGAATTACCTGTCCAACTTGTGGTTATATAACTCAAAACCTGAATAGTTTATAGTCCAGTGACATTTGACATGGAATGTTTAAGATTTAGCAATCTCAATCTGCACTTAGTCAGTTGAATTTGGTTCATCTAGTGAAGCTGTGTTGAATTCAGTTTTTATGTTTGTACTGACTGTTAATATCAAATACAGAAAATGAAAGATCCTGATAAATTCCATCAACATAATTGTCTTTAATATTTTCCTCTAATAAAAAATATTGTGAGTACCAAATTGACAGACTCCAAATACCTCTTCTGACTATCAATATACTGAGTTTCCATAGCTTGCTATATAAAGTAATGGTAAATACTTCCATTAAAGTATCTTAACAAATTGCAGTAGATACAATATATGTGTCTTTTTTTCACTCTACAAAGCACATCCACTGGCCTTGTACTGGTGATAGCCTTTGACTCCACAATCACCCACACTGCATAGTACTTTATCTCACCTTTACCCTGTCTATCACTTGTCATTGATCTTCATTATATTACTTTGTCTTTTGACCATCTGATGTCCTTCATATTTGGTCTCAAGGTCACTCCTTCCCTCTCACTCCTTTTCAAATCAATATAAATTAGTATTTTTCTCAAAGCCTTCAATATGCTACCAACCTTGATATGAGAAATATATCTCAATTGACTTGGCTACTAATGCTATTTTAACATTGTCAAATAGTTATTTATGGAAAGAAGGTTAATAAATGTAGGTGTGATATATTGTTCTATTGTGAGGAATTGCAACAAGTAAATGTAAAAGGAATCAGAACTCATTCTTATAAATCTTTAATCTGTTATCTCCTGGAAACTCACAATGACTCCTAAGTGTTAAGATTTTCCTCTTATAACGTTTAGTAGTTATTCTAGGGTAAGTTCCGAGTTATGAAATGGTTCCATACTTTCGATCATATAAGGAATATTACTATTTAAATTGTAAACTTCTCTCATAAGATTCAAAATATGGAACGGTTCGATAACTACCAAGTTAATGTACCTCTTTTTCCCCTTTTCCACAGGTGCGCACGTTTGAGGGGGATGGAGGTCACAGTCTGTCCTACCCCGCACTGGCTGATGGGGTCTTCCTCTACGATGTCATGGAACAAATGTAAGAATATACATAGTTGTAGTAAGAAAGCAGCATGAACTCATTTTATCATTATATTGCAGTCATGTAGAATAGCTTCACAAACATCAGGTCTATATTCTTTAGTAGAAAAAGTTTAAAAGTAGGGAATATATCGATTATCAGATGAGAATTACATACAGAATTATATTTCAATGGGTTAATTACCTATTAAAAATACGCATCAAATATTAGCTTAAAATATGTTAATGAGAAGAGATCAGTGAGAACCTGTTTAAATTTTCATGTGGTATTTCTGGTAATTGTTTATTTACCCTAGTTACAGTACTTTATACCAGTGTGATCACCTGTAAATAAACTAAATGTTAGTCCTTTAACACTTATTTCTTTCTCAGCAAATCTTCCTTTTGTAGCATTCCAATTTATTCTCTCGTTGGTGTCCATTGACAATAGTGTAACGTAACGCTTGACTCAAGTGTCACTGTTACACCTTAGATTTATTGTGACAACCTTGTGACCAGGTTATTGTTCGAACAGAGTGATTCAAGTGGAATTTCCACCCTTTGCAAGTACACTTTTATCTCTCAACGTTTAATCGTGAGGTATAATATTGTAACTTCTAATGTTATTTTAATACGTAACTGTTAAATCCATGAAATAAACACATTATAACGTCCTTTACGTACGTAAAGGTATTACCAATCAAAATGTTTCATTTTGTTCACCATTCATAGCTCATCTCAATCAATCCCATTCAACATATGCTATATAAACCCATGACTAAAACTGGCGAAAAGAGTGACTTTTAATTCCTAAAGTACGCTAGATAAGTAATTAGGTAGGTAGCTAATTCATTCATTTTGGGCAAATGGGGACCAACTGTTTAAGATCGTCAGTTTTCTGTATTTTATTTACTACGTTGTTTAACTATCAGTTCTTAATGTTTAAATCAGTCATCTTAATTTCAACCTCCCTTATAATTAGTTGATAAACACTCACTAGAACAACCTTGCTTATAATTACTCTGTACTTATAAAAAGTCATTACTTTTCTCTTACTTTTAACACAGAACTCTATCGTTAACCATTAGCACTTTTCATAACACTTTTCTTTCTCGCATCAAGTACTTCATTTCTTTTTCCCGTACATCAAGTTTGGTAGCTAATGCTTACCTGTTTGACGTTTTTTCTGACTGGTTTTGATACTACATCCGGCCTCGTGTTAATTAAATCACCACAAAAAGTCTATTTATGGCTTCAGAGTAGGTTATTACAAAGATTTGAATTATTGCCTGAGTTTGTTAGTGTTTGTTGATTGGATGGCGTAACACGGTGATGGTTTTAGCTGATTGTACGTAGGCTAAGTTATGAATTATCGGTCGGTTTCACATCTTCGGTCATATAAGAAAAACGATTTAATAACTATTAGTCAATTTTTATTTTTGTTGGTATGGATACAGGTATCATGGATACCAATAAAAAATAAAAAAAATTATTATATCGTGTTTTTTTTTATTATATAAACAGTTAATGACTAACGATATGGAAACGACCGATAATTCATAACTTACCCTTCACTGAGATGTTAATCGATTGTTTTTAATCAATAGAAAGTTTTATTTTTTCATATTTTTTTTAGATGATGTAACTTCAATTGAATTCAGAGCAGCTCTGTAGTTTTATCTTTTGAAAGTGTTTTTCTTTTTGTTTCGCTATTTTGGACAGTCACATTCTTTTTTTAATGACGTGAGTGCAGTGACCGGATAATTAAAAAGTTTATTTATCTCTCCGATATCGCTAATGTTTTTTCACCTGAAATTTTATTTAAATTGAGAGAAAATTGTATTTTACATTGAAGTCTCTCCGGTAAAACAAATCTAAATTAATTTATTTATAGAATTAGAATATTATGTGTAACTATTTAGTATTTTCTAATATATTTTCTATATATTATGTGTATTTAGTTTTATCTTTGGAAACCCTCTCCAAACAAGTGATTATCTCGCTGTTATTATTTGATTAGTGGTTAGATATTTGAATGAAGAGCTCTCTAAACACCGGATTCTGCGCCTTTCACTTTTTCAAAAGGTAGTTAGTTAGTTGTATTATTTCCATTGTTTGACTTCCGCTTGACTTTTCACCTCTAGTGAAACACTCTGAGATTTTGAGGGCGGTTGACATAACTTTTAGGGCTTTTCACAATTTTCTTTACGGGTTTTAAAACCTCCATTGCGGTCTTTTACAACCACTACTGTGGATTTTTATTACCTATTTTTTTTTTAGTTTTTTCAAAGTTTGACTGTTTTATAAACTGTTTTACGGTTTTATTGACTGTTTTACGGTTTTATTAATTTATTTACCGTTCTACAAATTTCCACGGATTTCCACATACTGTGATTATAAAACTGTTTTTTATAAACTTAATTTTACAGTAGCCTTTGTAACGTTTTTCTACGATTTTCCAGTTTTTTCCCACCTACTGTAATAATTTTCACCCCCAACTGTTTCATAGCGTTTTATGAACTGTGTTATGGTTGTTATTGGTCTGTTTGCTTTACATGTACGCACCTTCATATTATGGTGCATGCTTCCATTGCATTTATTTTCAGCTTTCCTTTTCGAGTGGATATCGTGACATTAGGTCGATAAGGTGATTGGTCAGAGCGTCACGGCTAACAAGGGGTAGTACCGGTTGTACCGATACACTCATAGTGATTAGGAGTAGTTTGAGAGTAAGGGATGAGAGAGTATATTGGTGAAAATAGTAGTGAACAAGCATACCCCGCTCTTATTACGTCTCAGTCTTGTGACAAACTAATAGAGTAACTTTGGTCGTTTAGCTACTGGTTAGACGTTTTCAGCAAAGCTGTTTTCGACATAATTTATGCATGTGGGCTGGATTAAAAATAATTTTATGGTAAATATCGTATATTACTTACCGTGAAATGATTTTACTATAAAATGCTGCTTAAAGATCTACTAAAGTGAATAGTAAGATTTAACAGTTTTAGAGTATCGTTTATGCGGGAGTTTAGCAAGAGATATCTTTATAGAGTCAGTGAACTGTATTGTTCTTAGTGATTAAGAAGTGAACTAACTGCGGACTAGGAACGTGAACGGAGGTGTTAGAACTAAATGAAAGTGTTGTTTGGTAATGTTCATTGTTTACCGTACCTTCCCATACCCTAACGATCTTTGTAAAAGCTTTACGCTAAAACCGCCACACTGTTACGCAAGGCGTTTCTCTGCGGTACATCAGTAACCGTCTCATTGGGTAATGGTTTTAGAAATGATAAAATATTAGTTATTATCTGCAGCTTGCGTAACATTCTGACTGTTCCAAATTATTTGACTATTTCAGAGATATGATGAAATTAGGTTGATTGAATTCATTGCTTTATAGTTATTTCGTAAGTAGAATTAAAGCCAATGAAATGTTTACTATTTTAGATACGGTTGTCTCAGGTACTATTATTGATGACTCTTATTATAACTGCTCTTAAAGTTCGTTTTAACATGGTTGATCTCAGTCGATGGTTGTATTCAACCATCCGGTGTAACCACATCAACCAGGTGTTAATGGTGACTCATTTACCTGTCTAGTTCCTGCAATCAGAAGAACAACCAACGGGACATATGCTTTTTCTCCAGCGAGATGAGCATCTTGTTCTTGAGGTAATTAGTTCATCTCCAGAAGAAAATTAGGAAGAAATTGTAGTAACCAATTTGTTGGTTAATTCTTTTTTATTATTAGCTGAAATGAATGAAAAGATATTTTTGATATTTAAATAACAATTCAAAGTCATAAATTAGTTCCTTTATTTCATTGAGAAGAAAGTAAAACAAATGAAGAATTTTCGAAAGTTTTAAATGAAACTTTATCATAAAATTAGAAAAAGATGTTCAATTACACTTATAGTTCGTATTATTTGCAGAAAACATAATTTATGATGAAAACAAGTTAGAGAACTTATTAAAATGACTGTGCAGAAAGCTTTTCAATTGAAAATTCCATCCAGTGTTTAGTTCGAACCTGGTAATTGTAGCTTTGTTCTATTTACAATCATCTCCCCCCCCCCTCTCCTTCCCTTAGGCCTAACCATCTCCTGTAGGCTTACAATGTCACGACCTTACACTGTGTGTGATTTGGTAACAATGTATCTGCATCGTTACTCGCAATAATTAGTAGAGGAAATTGCCTTTGCTAATAATTAATTCTATAGAGTTGTTATTTGCAGAGTAAAAACCTAATTTGTAAATCTTTATAACTCATATGTAACGGAAAAATGTACTGTGAATAAACATGTTTATTCTTCATCACATCTATCCCTTCTATTTAAAGTTACACACTCATTATATTCCTGTGTTTCCTTTACTTATATTATTTTCCATTTCTGTTGTCCATTTGAGTTTCTATTTCTTTGTTTTGCCGAGAGGCAAAACTAATGGGAGAAATCAAAACGAGATTTCGAAATGAGAATTCATTTCAGTGAGGAATATGAGAGGCTGTGAACAAAGAGAACAGCAATAAATGGTAAATGTGTACAGTAAATAAAGTAAGAAATGTGCATGGATAAACTGTCAACCTTTCAGTTCCAGAAAAAAGTGATGTGGCTGTTTGTGATAGGAAAAATAGGGAATCTTTTCTATCATTTTTACTATCAATTTCTTTTATTGAACATAACAAAAAGCTCCCATTTTTCCATTGGAATGTTATATAATATTCGAACAATAACTTATTTAGCCATCATTTTGTTATTATTGGAATATGAACTATAACTTGTATTGTATAATATCAGTAATCACTTGTTTTAGAATTTATTGAAGTATTTGGTTAATTTGTTTATAGTTATTTTTTAATTTCGTTTGAAAAATATACATTTTTTTTTTAATTTTCATTCCTCAAAAATTGTCAGGACACTCTTAGTACTCGGAAAGTGAGTATATCATTGATCTCGAACCAATCTGTCTTTCAGACATTTCTATCTATCCTTGACTTATCATGACTTACCGATTACTGTGAGTGTCCAGTACTGCGATGTTACCTTACATTCTATGTAAAATTGTTTGTGTGTAATTTTTTAGTTCCCACCATGGTATCTATGTCAGTGCGTCTCTATGTAAGGAGATCACTTACCTAGTCATCTAAATCTGTTTCTGATTGACCTGGTGGCCATTATGTGACGTCAGTTCTTTTTCTCTCTCTCCAGTGCCGATTAGACCCATAGAATGTTCAGACCGTTAGCCATTGTAACGAAATACGTGAGGGGGTGACACTCTGCTAATCTGTCACTAACGGGTGAAGCCTAATGGCACACACGGCGTGTAATGTTAGTGTCTGTGGTTTGGTTACATTTACCAATCGACAGTTAGATCGAGTCTCTTATTTCCTTCATTGTTAACTCACAGGGAAAAAATCACATCAAATTTGTTTAGTTGAAATACAAACAAAAAAAAAAGTAAATTGAAATTCCTCTTTTTTTATAGATTAATTTATCGTATAATTTAGTAACGTGCTACAGTCAGAATTAGTTTTTTTAATATAAATCTTATAGGTTATAAAAAAAAACAATCAATTTTATGTATTATGACTCGTTGTAGCCACAACATTGTTATGGCAGTAGTCACCTTAGTGTTATTTACAACAGTTCAGTCTCTTATGACTAATGGTGACTATTTCAGTCGCATGTTTCCCTACTTAAACTACTACATATCGATTCTTTACCAACGGTCTCTTTACAATCAATACACAGTCAGGTGGTAGCAGGTAAAGTGCTCTAATTACCGATAGGAGGATATGGGTATGGATGTGATGGTGAATTCCTAAGCTTTTTACATACACTGTCTAAATTAGTTATCAATGGGCTGTGACAATGTGCTTCAAATGTATGTGTCAAACGAAATGAAATGGTATTGAATACTGTATACCGCTGGTGTAGAACTATCAAATACTGTTTAATTCTCTCCGTCTATAATATTTTCGTGATCTATTAATTCAAAGCATTGTCTCACTACCTTAGTTATCACTGATTAAGTATTGCATGCAGTCTGTTCAATAAGTCTCCTATGCATAATATAATATACATATTAATATAATAAGGTGTTCACGCTTTATCACCGTTTATTCTTCGTCTTGGTGATTCTAAGAAAATATTTTCCTCGCTTTTTTTCCATTATGTTCTATATAGCTTATGCTTGTAAGACAGTACAGTAGTGGTCAGTAGCTACTGACTACTGTTCAATGGGAGTAGTTACTGCCTTGTAATGGGTTAATGAGACCCAGTAGGTTGGGTAAACACTACCCAGGTAACGGGGGTAGACAACTCTTACCCTTTGAACAAACAGGAACAGGGGTTGGAATATGCTCACACAGGGTTGGAATATGCTCACACAGGGTTGGAATATGCTCACACAGGGTTGGAATATGCTCACACAGGGTTGGAATATGCTCACACAGGGTTGGAATATGCTCACCCAGGGTTGGAATATGCTCACACAGGGTTGGAATATGCCCACACAGGGTTGGAATATGCTCACACAGGGTTGGAATATGCTCACACAGGGTTGGAATATGCTCACACAGGGTTAGAATATGCTCACACAGGGTTGGAATATGCTCACACAGGGTTGGAATATGCTCACACAGGGTTGGAATATACTCACACAGGGTTGGAATATGCTCACACAGGGTTGGAATATGCTCACACAGGGTTGGAATATGCTCACACAGGGTTGGAATATGCTCACACAGGGTTGGAATATGCTCACACAGGGTTGGAATATACTCACACAGGGTTGGAATATGCTCACACAGGGTTGGAATATGCTCACACAGGGTTGGAATATGTTCACACAGGGTTGGAATATGTTCACACAGGGTTGGAATATGCTCACACAGGGTTGGAATATGCTCACTTTACTATAATCATTAGTTAACATAAGTTAACCTAAGTAGTTATTGATCAAAGTTATAGTAACTATAATTACCTTTAGTCACGCTAGCAAAGTGATTACTGTAATAATGGTCAGATATTTCCAGTGAGTGGCATATGTTAACCCACGGGTTACCTTACAGTCAATTGACTCTACCAAGTACAGACAAGGCAAATTGACTCAAGTCCATATCAGTGAATACCAAATGCAGACTGGGTCAACATGAGTCAGGCTAAATCTTTGAAAACTCTGCAAACAGTATCATTGTAATGGAAATGATTGCAGTCATTGGTTATCATCATGACTTGACTTTATATTTTAATTATCACCCTTCATCAGGATTCATTCCAAAAGGCTCTAAGCATTTCTCCAGATTTCACTTAGAATCCTTTAAATGCATCTCATTAACTTTTATTCTTCAATAAAAATATCAATGACGTGATTTTTGTTTAGAAAGTTTTCTTTGCTAAAGATGTACTAAGCTTTCTGTTTTGTACCTGCGTCCTCGTTAATGTCTTACCCTAGAATACTCGTACCTTCTTATATTTCACTTTTGCAATTCATCTCTTGAAATAAACCTCTAAGAAATGCCCTCACAATAGCTTACGATTACGAAATTTTAAAGTTTATAGTTTATTTTTTGTTGTTGTGGACTGGTGTTGTTTCTCAATGACTCTCCTTTGGTTTGCCAGCGATATGACCTTACTACGCTGAGAAGCAAACCAGTTCTGTGTTTTCTTTTCACAAAGAAAGAGGGGT
Organism: Caprella mutica; assembly: GCA_947561585.1. Taxonomy (NCBI): domain Eukaryota; kingdom Metazoa; phylum Arthropoda; class Malacostraca; order Amphipoda; family Caprellidae; genus Caprella; species Caprella mutica. The sequence goes on from CANNZV010003257.1 coordinate 60,106, forward strand.
TGACGCGCCCAGAGGGTTGACCCATCCAAGGGGTGTGGGGATGGGTGACCCACCTTGCGGGGGGTATGACCCCAAGACAACCAGTACTCTCTGACCTTCCAACCCTTAATTAATTGTGTGTCATGATGTCTAAAGCTACTTGATAATTTGATGTAACTATTAACTAATTTAATCACTGTTACAATTGCACTAAATTACATAATTTGATGATATTTAACTAATATTCACTGTAGTGTGGCTTAGTCTAAATATAATATATTTCTTCTGGTACTTTCTTAGTAGTTGTTCCATTTAGATATAAGAATAACTCCTATAAGCAAAGATGATAATTTGCTTAGAAGTTAGAGTAGCAAATGACACACTATTGAATACAGTGTGACTGTACTGTCAGTCACTTAACTGTAGTTACTGTACATATGGAGTCAGTTATTTAACTGTACAGTCAGTTATCTAATTGTACATTCACTACAGATACAGTCAGTTATAACTGTACTGTTAGTAACTGTACAGTCAGTTGTAACTGTACAGTCGGTTATAACTCTCACTAACTGTAGTGAGTTAGTAACTGTACATGTCTCATGTCACTCTGAACTGCCGAAGCATGCAAAGTAAAGTAAAAAATAATGGCGACAAAGAGAATAAAAGTTTGAGTTTAAATGTAAAAATGTTGAGAAAAATTTACTTTCTGCAGTTCATTGTTTTATAATCTTAGCACTGAAATGTTCTGCTGCCTTGTGTGCCATTATACCACTTCAAATATAATAACTGCATTCTAATATTGGTGCATTTATACCGGTATAATTCAATCTACAAAAATAGACCAAAATTTTATTAACTAGCACTATAACTTAGATTCATTTTACTGTTTGTATATTTTGAAGCTAGATTCTTTATATTAGAGGCACCGGAATTTTACCAATAATTTTCATGAAGTTATTATTGAAGTCAACCACTGTTATCTAAGACCTAATCATGTGTGATATAGCAGTAACTGACAGAGCAATAGCTTCTATACAGTCAAGAGCATTATTCTGAATGATGTTAGATATAGATAGCTACTTTCCTATGGGACTGCTTCTTCAGTGTCCCTTGTACTTACACTCTTTCACCCCTCATTACGTCACTGTGACGTCACAGAAGGTTGCTTAGTATGGTTTGGCCTGGAGACACCAAAGGGCAGCACCAAACATTCCATTGCTGACAGAGATGATCTCTATATTTTTTTCCTCACTTTCGTCGTTTTCTCCAATGTTGTACGAGTGAGAAACAGGTTAGGACTGACTCTGTGACGGTGAATAGAAACCGAGAGCTACACTGTAAATCATACCAGTACTCTGCAGTTAAGGAATTAATTGAGTACTTTGCCTACTACTTCTTTAGTAGTGTAATTTCTATATTGTACTGTAATATGTAATGTCTATACCAGTGTACTGTAATGTCTATACCAGTGTACTGTAATATGTAATGTCTATACCAGTGTACTGTAATATGTAATGTCTATACCAGTGTACTGTAATATGTAATGTCTATACCAGTGTACTGTAATATGTAATGTCTATACCAGTGTACTGTAATATGTAATGTCTATACCAGTGTACTGTAACATGTAATGTCTATACCAGTGTACTGTAATACTTATTTTCCGGTTCATTGGATTACTAGCTTATTGTTCCATAATTTCTTCCTGTTTATATTATCTCCCATATTATATTTAATCAATGATAGCACAGGATTTTCTTTGTTGCCCCTTGTTTACTGTATTTACTTATAGCATTATACTCTGTGTATCAGGAACTGTATCGTCCTCACTTGGAACATCCTGCGGATATTGTAACGCTATAGTATATTGTATATGGTATACTGTATCTGTGGTATTCAGTATCTGTTGCAGTCAGAATGTTTACCTTCTTTTGGTATACGAAACAATTCTGCAACAACGATTTTCGGAAAAGATGAAAATTAATGAATAATGGCGATACAGATGAATCTTGGATTTTTTTGATAGTACCTGGTAATATTTACCCGATTTTCCAATAAAAACTGTATCATTATTTTAAAAACTAATTCGTAACTATGTTAAAAAAGATTCTCCCTCAACTACAGATAACTGTTATCTCAATCCAGTAACTGTCTAGCTTCTGACATATTATTTATTTCTATTATTTCTTATTTACTGTATAATCTTCCTCCTCACAATTCTGTTTTATTTGTTATATTTTCTTTACATTTCTTTTATCAGAAAGCTTTGTCTCGTGCCTTTGTATTTCATTTTACAATGTAATTAATGCTATTATTTCTTTACGGTATTTTGTACAGCGACTATAACAGTAATTCTTTCTTTGAGTTATTTCGTATTTAAATATTGCTTTATTTACTCACAACAAACTAACCTATTCTCCTGTAACTGTTTGGTGATTTAATTTATTATTCGTATCCTAACGCTACTCTCATCCGTAAGTGTATCGCGTTACACTTACCTTCGATACACTTAAGTTAAGAGGACTACACTTGAGATGAGTGTAATTTAATACCATACACTATAATTAATATACTTTAGAAATAGGTTAATCAATAACGAAGTTATTATTAATAATCAGGCTTATATTTATTTTTCTATTACAATATATAATTTTCTTTTACATTATATTACAATTATAATATGTAATTCTTTTAATTCTAATTTATATTGTTAGCCCAGATTGTGAAATGATTGTAAAGACTGTGGCTCATTATGAGCAAAATCTTAACAATGATATCTCTACTTTCTATTTAAGTACTCCTTTTTTTTGTTCCGCATTGAAATGTACGTACTAGAGTCACTATTTACCTTGGCACTAGAAATCCCTGTAACCAATGGTTCTGATCATTATTACCTTACTGCATTTCAGTTGCTGAACTCATTAATAAATAAATAAATACTATAGCTTCACATTTATTTTGTTCTCATTGTATGGGTGGCAAGTAAAATTAGTTCATAAATAACTTTGTTAAATATGTTTAATAGTTTGTTATTTCTGTGTATTGTTTAGTCTTAGAGTATAGCCCTGGCTGTACTAAATTACAATGTTTTTATTGGGCTTATGATATGCCGTGTCCTTGAGCTATGGATGCGTGTGTTTGGCTGGTTTTTGGTATTTCGCTTTTATGATGTCTCTGTACTTTTACATACGACATTCGGCTAAAAATTTCATTTCTAACCAATTCAATACTATCGTTAAAAGAAGGTTCGATGCAAGATCTCTGTTTCAAAATTCATTTTAGCAATATTTTAGTCTTCCCAGCAATGAATAAAGATCGTTTGTTGAATATCTTTATAAGTAAATAATGAACTACTCTTCTGTAAATTATAGCTACTCGTTAGAAATTTAGTAATGGTATCTTGTATTCCCCATACTACGATAATAATAAAGATATCCAATAAAAGAACAGTTAGATAGGGTTAAGTAACAATAACCAAAGGCGAACTAAATGCCGTATGAAAATTTCAGTAGGTTATTATTTAGAAATCTCCGCAAACTTTATTTCTATATTTTGATGCGTTTTCTTTGATAGGAACCAATTTAAATTTTCATCCGGTATATAGTTCGCATATGGTAATTGACACTTTACTAGTTCTTTATTTTTAATATAGTAAATGTTTCATTTCTTTTATTAATGTAATTGTTTCTGTTGTTTCAGAGCTGACACAGACAGTGACTGCTGCCTGAGAACTATCAACAGACAGCCAAAAACAGCCAGTGACAGACTGTCTAACCTGTACCAAGTACTGCAGAAAATACTGGCATTCTACCAGGTGAGTACTGAACTAGTAAGGTAGTAAATCGTACCGGTTAAGGTACGATTTGCATCCAGCGTTTGTTGCGATCATCGCTCAGCGACCATTGCCCAGCGATTATCACAAAGTACTTGTTGAATTATATTTCTATCGTGCTGTTTAGCACTGATCGATTATCCCTGAGTACTATTGTAATGTTATTCCTATTGTTGGGCAATGATCGCTCAATGATCATCGCAACAATCGCTGCATGCAAAACGTACCTTTAAGACGACAGGAACTGCCACAGTAAAACTAAATAGCCGGTCGCTATATTTTTTCCGCTAGCAATTTACTTGTAAGTAGAAAATAATCAAAATATTTAATTGTACTGGTTTATTTAGTAGCTGGTCATTATATAAATTGCATTAATTTTACTTTGTACCATTATTTTAACACTTTGTTGTGCTTAATTTTCTGTACTATTTATAGTATATGTTGTTGGTTTGTATTTTCTCCATTGGTAGGTTGTTTTTTCACCAGTGCTGGTGTAATTTGAAGGTGTGAGCTCTTCATGACTTTCCTATTCAGTTTCACTACTTTGTGAACTAGTTCATATCTAAATGAATAGAGCTTATAAATCACTGCAGCTACGTGTTGTGTGTGCTCACTCTATGTGCGTACTTGCTATCACCTGCACAATGCCATTAATTTAGTGAAGCTCTATGCTGAGTGATGCAGCATTTAGACCCTTCATTTGATGTCATCTATGTTCCTTGTTATTTACTGATTAATTTCGGTAAATTCACCTTATATAATTCATTGTACCACCAATAGAGTTATTTAGGCCTATGCTGTAGCTTATTTATATTAGATTTAGTTCAAATTTTTACATGCTAATTATAATTACTTATTAAATAAACTAGATTCTAAATATAATTTTGTAATAATTAACTTTCGAATCAAATAGCTATTTTTTATATCATACCGTTAAAGACTCTACCTATATAATTTAATTCTAATGAATCTTAATTTTTGTCTGCATTACTTATTCCCGAAAATAATTGTATATATAAGCTGATCATTTTTATACCTATCATTGTCTTATCCATTGATGTTGTTATTGTACAATTCAATTACTCGAAAAGCATCGCGTTTGCCGATGCAGTTGACATTTTTTGTACGAGTTTTCTCTTACCGATAGGATAGCATGTGACAAAGGTCGTATCCACTATCAATTGCATGTGTAGCTGATGTTCTATATCTATATAGGCATTTAAAAGTCACAACAGAGCATTATTAAGTATGTGATGTATATGGTCAGCATGTTCATTTAGGGTGAACAGCTAAGTGATTTGTGTGAGTGTTGTTGTCTGTGTTTGTGTTCGGGGTGATGATGTACAGCTCATGTCGCCATGGAATGTTCTGTCATCTCATCAGTTATTACTGACAATGTAAAACATTTACTAATATTCTAGAACATGCATTTTAAATATTTTATTATGTATTCACTGTCATTCATCTGTTTTGCTCATCACATTATGGCTAGGTATAATATATTCTGTAAATTCAGTGGTAATAGCATTTTATAAATAGTAAGCGAGTTTTTCGTGAATGACTTTATTGTATGTACACATTGACTGCACCATACTGGTAACAAAGCTGTAAATGGAGGCAAGAAAAATAATAAACAAAATACCTGAAGGTGCTTTGGGTGGAGTAGCACTGTGAGCAACAGTGCTTGTGCTGGTGCTTAGTGCTTGTGATGGTGCTTAGTGCTTGTGATGGTGCTTATTGCTTGTGATGGTGCTTATTGCTTGTGATGGTGCTTATTGCTTGTGATGGTGCTTAGTGCTTGTGATGGTGCTTATTGCTTGTGATGGTGCTTACTGCTTGTGATGGTGCTTATTGCTTGTGATGGTGCTTAGTGCTTGTGATGGTGCTTATTGCTTGTGATGGTGCTTACTGCTTGTGATGGTGCTTATTGCTTGTGATGGTGCTTACTGCTTGTGATGGTGCTTATTGCTTGTGATGGTGCTTAGTGCTTGTGATGGTGCTTAGTGCGTGTGATGGTGCTTAGTGCTTGTGATGGTGCTTAGTGCTTGTGATGGTGCTTATTGCTTGTGATGGTGCTTACTGCTTGTGATGGTGCTTAGAGCTTGTGATGGTGCTTATTGCTTGTGATGGTGCTTACTGCTTGTGATGGTGCTTACTGCTTGTGATGGTGCTTATTGCTTGTGATGGTGCTTACTGCTTGTGATGGTGCTTATTGCTTGTGATGGTGCTTACTGCTTGTGATGGTGCTTAGAGCTTGTGATGGTGCTTATTGCTTGTGATGGTGCTTACTGCTTGTGATGGTGCTTACTGCTTGTGATGGTGCTTATTGCTTGTGATGGTGCTTATTGCTTGTGATGGTGCTTAGTGCTTGTGATGGTGCTTAGTGCTTGTGATGGTGCTTAGTGCTTGTGATGGTGATTACTGCTTGTGATGGTGATTACTGCTTGTGATGGTGCTCAGTGCTTGTGATGGTGCTTACTGCTTGTGATGGTGCTTATTGCTTGTGATGGTGCTTAGTGCTTGTGATGGTGATTACTGCTTGTGATGGTGCTTACTGCTTGTGATGGTGCTTAGTGCTTGTGATGGTGCTTAGTGCTTGTGATGGTGCTTATTGCTTGTGATGGTGCTTAGTGCTTGTGATGGTGCTTAGTGCTTGTGATGGTGCTTAGTGCTTGTGATGGTGATTACTGCTTGTGATGGTGATTACTGCTTGTGATGGTGCTCAGTGCTTGTGATGGTGCTCAGTGCTTGTGATGGTGCTTAGTGCTTGTGATGGTGCTTAGTGCTTGTGATGGTGCTTAGTGCTTGTGATGGTGCTTAGTGCTTGTGATGGTGCTTAGTGCTTGTGATGGTGCTTAGTGCTTGTGATGGTGCTTAGTGCGTGTGATGGTGCTTAGTGCTTGTGATGGTGCTTAGTGCTTGTGATGGTGCTTAGTGCTTGTGATGGTGCTTAGTGCTTGTGATGGTGCTTATTGCTTGTGATGGTGCTTAGTGCTTGTGATGGTGCTTATTGCTTGTGATGGTGCTTACTGCTTGTGATGGTGCTTATTGCTTGTGATGGTGCTTAGTGCTTGTGATGGTGCTTAGTGCTTGTGATGGTGCTTAGTGCTTGTGATGGTGCTTAGTGCTTGTGATGGTGCTTAGTGCTTGTGATGGTGCTTAGTGCTTGTGATGGTGCTTAGTGCGTGTGATGGTGCTTAGTGCTTGTGATGGTGCTTAGTGCTTGTGATGGTGCTTAGTGCTTGTGATGGTGCTTATTGCTTGTGATGGTGCTTAGTGCTTGTGATGGTGCTTAGTGCTTGTGATGGTGCTTAGTGCTTGTGATGGTGCTTAGTGCTTGTGATGGTGCTTAGTGCTTGTGATGGTGCTTAGTGCTTGTGATGGTGCTTAGTGCTTGTGATGGTGCTTAGTGCGTGTGATGGTGCTTAGTGCTTGTGATGGTGCTTAGTGCTTGTGATGGTGCTTAGTGCTTGTGATGGTGCTTAGTGCTTGTGATGGTGCTTAGTGCTTGTGATGGTGCTTATTGCTTGTGATGGTGCTTATTGCTTGTGATGGTGCTTAATGCTTGTGATGGTGCTTAGTGCTTGTGATGGTGCTTAGTGCTTGTGATGGTGCTTAGTGCTTGTGATGGTGCTTAGTGCGTGTGATGGTGCTTAGTGCTTGTGATGGTGCTTAGTGCTTGTGATGGTGCTTAGTGCTTGTGATGGTGCGTAGTGCTTGTGATGGTGCTTAGTGCGTGTGATGGTGCTTAGTGCTTGTGATGGTGCTTAGTGCTTGTGATGGTGCTTAGTGCTTGTGATGGTGCTTAGTGCGTGTGATGGTGCTTAGTGCTTGTGATGGTGCTTAGTGCTTGTGATGGTGCTTATTGCTTGTGATGGTGCTTATTGCTTGTGATGGTGCTTAGTGCTTGTGATGGTGCTTAGTGCGTGTGATGGTGCTTAGTGCTTGTGATGGTGCTTAGTGCTTGTGATGGTGCTTAGTGCTTGTGATGGTGCTTAGTGCTTGTGATGGTGCTTAGTGCGTGTGATGGTGCTTAGTGCTTGTGATGGTGCTTAGTGCTTGTGATGGTGCTTAGTGCTTGTGATGGTGCTTAGTGCGTGTGATGGTGCTTAGTGCTTGTGATGGTGCTTAGTGCTTGTGATGGTGCTTAGTGCTTGTGATGGTGCTTAGTGCGTGTGATGGTGCTTAGTGCTTGTGATGGTGCTTAGTGCTTGTGATGGTGCTTATTGCTTGTGATGGTGCTTATTGCTTGTGATGGTGCTTAGTGCTTGTGATGGTGCTTAGTGCGTGTGATGGTGCTTAGTGCTTGTGATGGTGCTTAGTGCGTGTGATGGTGCTTAGTGCTTGTGATGGTGCTTATTGCTTGTGATGGTGCTTAGTGCTTGTGATGGTGCTTAGTGCTTGTGATGGTGCTTAGTGCGTGTGATGGTGCTTAGTGCTTGTGATGGTGCTTAGTGCTTGTGATGGTGCTTACTGCTTGTGATGGTGCTTATTGATAGTGTATGTTCACAGTGCTTTG